>JANFAF010000106.1:0-271963 GCA_024663475.1 Pisolithus thermaeus
CATGTCAGCGCAAAGTGTTGAGATAGTGGTGGACATTGATCGTCGGGAAGGGGCAAGTGCATGCGCAAATCACCCCGCTCGATTTAATCTCGCTCTCCAGGGGTGGACATTGAAATGCGACAAGGGTGGCATACGGCGGGTCTTAATGAACTTGTTTGGGAACAGCCTGAAGTTCACATCGGTGCGTCGAAATTTTTGGCAAGTCCCTTGTTTGACTGGGGTCTCGCAGCGTGGTTACGTGCATGTCTCCCTCCGTCAGGCGTCGCCTCTGGAAGATGCCAATAACGGGACGGTGAAGATTGAGCTTTGCGTGAGTGACACGGGAAAGGTGAGGCATGCTTGAAACCTGCCACTACGCCCCTTTTCTTACTGTTGAGCCGCAGGGAATCAGCCAAAACTTCCTGAAGGTAGGAGTGTTTACGTTTAAAAATAGTCTTTCCTGGGCTGACAGTGCTGCAGAATCACTTATTCCACCCATTCTCTCAAGAGAACCCCCTACAGACTGGGACCGGTCTTGGCCTCGCTATTGTACACAGCATCGTGCGATCACCTAGTGTTGCAGGTAAGGTGGAGGTCGTCAGCGAAGAGGGCGTGGGAACGGAAATCAAAGTTGTTTTCGAGGCGGAGACTCTGAACGAACCGAACAACCTGCATGAGCCGTTCGTATTCGAAGATCTCGACAGACAACCAGTCTTATCACTTCTTGGATTCAAGAAACGTGGTCGCGGCACTCAACTGCTGCACGATGTCATCTGCAAATATTTGCGGAGTTGGTGGGGATTTGCCTTACACCACGAGGGTGAAGAACTCGGTGATATTGTCATCGTCAACGAGGACCCTTCTCCGGTTGTCACTGCTCTGGAAAAGACGGACACTTCACGGTCCTTTATCATCTTGTCCTCCAGCCGGGGTAGTCCTCGTGTGATGGGCATATGCAATGCATACGAGAATAACGGAGGCGTCTGCCGAATCGTGCACAAGCCTGGTGGGCCTTTCCGATTGCGAGCTGCTCTCAAGCAGTTGCTCAGAGCTAGGCATCGACGTCGTCAACGAATCGCCAGCTACAGCAGTGCGGTTACAGCATCTGAGGATACTGTATCACTACATTCTGCCATGCTTTTGGATGATCTCACAGGGTCCGAAAGGCGTCGGCGAGGAAGCATGGACGTTTGGAGCACCAACCCCCGTTCGCCCCCCGTTCCTCCCATGTCTAGCCCGGAGTTGAGTTATTCGACGATCGCCGATTCTGAAAGAGATTCAGCGTTTCAAACTCTGGACATCGATCTAGATTCGATAAATGACACTAACATATCCGTTGCACGTGGCGTTAGCGAGATCATGCCCAGACAATCTGCGAGTTCCACGACTGGAGGTGAAACGCATCAGGTCAAAAGAGTCTTAGTTGTAGAGGATAATAGCATTCTTCGCAGCTTGCTGTACGTTTTTGATGGTTTTCTGATGCATTTGTACTAACCAAAGGTTGTGCAGTATCAAGTGGCTCACGAAGAAGGTGTGTAAATGAATCTGGTAGCAAGGACTGGTCAAACTGACTGTCGCGTATATCAGAGTTTTGACTGCCGAGAAGCTACGGACGGCCGTGAAGGAGTCAACATTTTCAAGTCGGAGGGCCCGTTCGAGTCAGTATTAAAGTCCCATATTACAATTTGTTTCTCACTGTCATTGTAGCGTTGTACTCCTGGATTTATCGATGCCAGTTCTGGACGGTAAGCCATCTGTCCATTGGTTAGAATAATCGACCCAACTTGAACAGGGGTCGGAGCCACCGTGGAAATCCGGCAGATTGAACGTTCACGGACGACACAGCGGCCGTGCGCTATCCTCGCTCTGACCGGGATGTCCTCCCTGGAAGACAAGCGAAAAGCCTTTGAAGCAGGCATGGATGGCTAGTATGTTGCCCTTCTCTACTGATCCTAGCAAGTATCATGTTGACATGCTTTTGTAGTCTTGTCAAGCCGGTGGCTTTCAAGACACTTGACGACATGTTCCATAATCTGGGCCTCTCATGACCTACGTAAAGGCCATTTCGATTGTTTGCAGTCTGTCCACAAACATACTCGGGGCCACGCTACCCGCTCTAATTTTTCCGTGTGTTGGGCTACCTTATCGATCCGGCTTTATGGCTTTTGGCAAGCTCGTTTTTCTCCACCGGGGACGCAGGACGGGAGACAGCGTAATGCCCACCGACACCTCGGTCCCTTCTCCCTCTCACTTCAGACAAGCGTCTTGGCAATATCCGTTATATGTACATCTTCCAAATTTCACCTACCCTTCACTCGCAATTTCGTACTTGTTACCTTTGTTGTCGGTATTTCATGCCTGTCGTATGTGTGTACTACGAAGGACTGCTAATGCATAGAGGTATCTTATGCACGTGTCAACAACTATTATTTACGGTTTTGCTGCTAATGATCCCATGTGCTCTCATAATTTATGTAAATCAAAAGCCAATTTATTACATAAATCGAGGCCTACTCCGATGATCATCAACAATCACGAAGGCTGAGGGATGTGTGGAAAGCAAGATTGATGTTAGCTGAGGGAACTATACAACTCAGTATACTAAGGTAATATGTCTGGTAAGAAGTGTACTCACCCTCAGTAGTGGACCAACTACTGAGTGACTACAGAAAATTGTAAGTGTAAGGGTGCGCTTCGATGTGATCGTGTAAGCCAGCAAACCACGCCAACACTGGCCCGGCCGGTCGCATTTTCCGACAGTAGGAAGGCTGGATTATGGAGGGTACGGCTGAGCGTTGGGTGAGGTGCAATGTGCGGGTCCACTTTGGGTCGGATTACAGCGGGTTGTGTATAAACTGAATCCAGCATGTCGATAATGACCAGCTGGAAGCTGGGATCTCCGCAGGGAACTCGAACCCGGATTGACTGATTGACTGCATTGACAGTCCCAAAGGGTGGCATGTCCCCAAGGTCGAGCTGATCTTCTGCCACGAACCGTTGCCTCTGACTCTCCATTCCCTCACTCGGAGAAAGCTCTGTGTGCCAACATGTCTTGTGTTAGTCACCACTGCGAGCAACGCCTGAGGCATCCGCTTTCTTGCATGCCTTCGCACTCGGCTACATCGATCTCTGGAAGCCTAAACCCCTAAAATATTGACCTGATCCTTGTTGCCCACCATAAGGGCATAGCAGTGTAAAAATCAAAACCAATATGATTGTGTCAGTTATAATCAACCAAAGACGAGGAAGTGGGTTGTCCAACCGATCCACCTAATCAAACTCCGTATACCAGCTAGAACCGGATATCCCTCCTGTCGTGCGGGAGACATGGCTAAACCGCGGAGAATATCAGGAACCACCAAGCAAGAGGGATTCAGTCTGGTTTCCATTGCGGGAACAACAGGAGCTAGCATCTGGTGGACGAGTGTAAACCCCGGCAATAATTCCTGTAGGAGCTCGACACGTGACACCCTGTAACTCCCAAAAATTGCAAACTTACTTGAGAACAGGGTGGTGCCCTCCCTAGAACAATGCGGGAATACCATCCCTATGGCAGCGAGGACGACCCTGGCGTACCAAAGACATTGTCGAATGTACAAATTATAATACTTGGAAGTTTTTGATGCGGCGCTGGCAAAGAAAACCAATATCTAACAGATGGGGTGAAGCGATAGACCCCTTTCCAGTAGTCGTGGTCCTCACTGTTTAAATAGACGAGAAGAATCGGTGGCTAAAATAGCATACTAGAGTCAGAAGGACGATGTACCGGACCCGCACCACTGTGATAGTATCCTTTGCAACCCCACCGCTGAGTATTACCCACATGTCCTCATTGCTAGGGTTGCGCTCGACGACGAGCATGAGCCTCTCTCCTTGTAATGCACGTCTCGGCATGACCAACATGACACGACACGGACAGCCAGTGCACTTACCACTAATATCACAAGGACGGGAAGAAATCCGTGGTACCAAGCATCGTAAGAGGGAATATAATAAATGTCGCATGCAACAACCGCTGCTTCCATGCTAATTCTCTTCGAGATGCATAGGAAATCTCGAACGTTGTAGTTTCTAGAGCTCTCGTAGTCGTGTAAGAGGAACTCCGTGTGGACCGTACGCCTAACGGGCTTGATGGCCATTGGGGGCGGTCAAGAGGGGTATGTACTCGCTTGTGACAAAGCGTCCAATGATATATAGGACACCATGGCACGGAAAAAAACGTTGAGCTGGATCTGTATGGAGCTGTGACTGCAACCACGATGTTTTTCCGAGGCCCTGCACTTTTTTCTTCGATCGTGTCATGGTGGCGAGGACAAGTCGGCGACAATCATTTAGCGATCTGTGATGACTACCCAAATAGGACAGCCTTCCATCGTCAATCAAGGGAAGAGCCAGCTGTCCGCATACCACTGGTGGTGAAGTCAGTTCATTTGAAGCTGCTGCCTATCTCGGACCTTCATCAGCGAGTGTCTATCATTACTTCCCCAAGATTCATCGCAGCCCCAGGCCACGTCCATCAAAGATGGTAAGCGTGCGCCTAAATCATATGAGAGGTGCCTTTTGACAACGGAGGGACGCTGGTAGTCTGTCGCCTCGGTGTCGCCGTGCACTCTGCCGGTGCGTTCTGTGCTCATTACGAGTCACCCTTAGCAAGGGGTGTTCTCGCTGCGGATGCGGATGCGATTCGATGTGTGGATGCAAGGTTTTTCCGACTCACGAGCCGAAAGTCCATGGCATGAAGATAATTTTTACTCACGCGACGACTTTCTTAGTTGCTTCACTTCCATTGGCTCATCGCTCGCATGTCTTGTTGTAACATTTGCACCGGTGATATTGGGAAGGCGCCACGTCAACGGTGAATAAACCTCCGAGCTTCCTCTACTCTTTATTCTTTCAAGACTCGCCTCGCCATGGAATCACTACTGACACTCTCAAAGCCGATGTGTTCGGTAACCTGGTGAAGGCGTGGTCATTATCGGTGGTGGTGGTGGTGGTGCGGGCCTTTTCATGCCGTCGAAAACTTGAGAGGTGAACTTAGGATTTACGTAAATCCATTCTTTCCAATGCGAGTTTGACGGTACGGATACCCGAGAAATCTCACTGTACTGTCAAAGGAGATGCATGCTCCTATCAACAAATAGGTCGGGGCCCAGGGGCCCACCACTATCTACCCTTTTGCTACCGTAAGCAACAGAGCTCAGCAAGGCTTTGATCACCAACCCGGTCAAGATCGAGTGTCGGAACGCGTCCGACCTGAAAATTAGACATTGCACGACATTCCGGCTTGGAGGTCGTGGTGTTACCGTTTTCCGGGTAAGCATGACGAGAGATGCCATGGTTAGCCATACTGATGAGACTGCGACATAGCTTACAAGACGACCCCATCGTTAGCAAGGCTTCCGAGCTGCTTCAACTCGGGCTCATACCATCACCCAACGAAATCAGGGAGGACAAGGAGTAGGGATTTCAGACACCGAAGTTTCCGCTGGGGGATCAAACGAATAGCCTTTCAAGCCAGGTAAGACGCAACGATGCATGCGGAACGGGGTAGGAACGGGACACCGACGCTTCGCATGGACCTCACCCCGTCGACTTTCAAGACTCAAACACAACGATCCGATGGATTTCGTTGCCACAGGCCAAATCCCCTTTACGACCTCCTCTTCTTTATCCGCCTCCCTCCGCTAGGACATAAACGTATGATAGCTGTGCCCGTCAGCATAACAACTCGGCACACCACAAACACACCTGATTGGGAGTCGAGGTAGACCGTGTCGTAGCCCACGTGCTTCATCTCGCCGGCACTGTGTAGAACATGTACTTTTCAGCCGGGAAGGTGAGTGGCACAATTTAACGAGGGAAGTGCAACAAGCTCAAGCGTTACATCCGGTCAACCGGGGACGAATCACTGATAAATGGTCACCCAGGGGCAAGCGTGTCCCCTGTTACTGTCATGTTAAATGCAGTAAGCACGCTGTGGTTGATGATCTAAATAACCCTTCGCTCGCAGCGCGTGTCGTCATGTACTTGACCGCACTTCATGTCACAATACGGTATGGCACATTTCTTGCACCTGTAAGCACCTTTGTAGCCGCATACAGAGCACAAAAGGCGAGGTGGGTAGGGGGAAGGTGGGGAGGTCGCTGTAATGTACGATGGTACTGTGGAGGGAAGGGTGGAAACCCCCTGTTATGTGTCAATACACAAGTGCCAAGCAAAGCGCGAAGAACTCACACTTTCTTCCACCAAGGCCGCAAATCCTTTCCTGTACAATATGGCAGTCCTAACATTCATACTGGACTTCTTTTTGGGTTTGGAGTTGCCAAACGTGCGTTTGTCTGATATGACCGTCTGACGAGCGCGAAACTTCGCCTTTGGGTTTGTGGAAGACTCCGGTTCCGAATCAGGATCGTTGAGGATGACTGAAGCACTGTAGTTTGTACGCTTGATAGTTTCCAGTCAACGCGCGCCATGGCTGAAGGGTATAAAACCAACCTCGAGTTCCTCAAGGTGTCTCTTCTTGCGCTTCGCGACGACCTCTGGGTCAAGAACCTGCTTTGTAACATTGACTTGTCTGGTCGCTGGGATCCTTTCAGCCAAGTTCCACTGTGGTTGCTGCTCCCAATTACCTTGTTCCCTTGCCCTCTTTTGCGGCGGCATGTCTCTTCAAAGCAGTGCTTTACTGCAATACGTAGTCAAGATCGCGTCTCTCGTGGAATAGCACGTCATTCGGGTCACGTGCAATGAGCGTTTGACCGCCAGAATGCAGACTCTCCAGCTCATCCTCAACGATGACGAACAAGCTGACGTTCGATTCTTCCACCACGAGTGTAGGGGACCTGCCTACTCCGGAGCCAGATTCGCCTTATCGTCCCCGTCGGCAGTATCGATTTTCTACGCTTTGTGCAACGGTGGAGAACCCGGGTCTAAAAGATCAATACGGGTCATCGTCGGTGCCAATATACCAGACAGCGACGTTCAAGGGAGTTGGTGGGGAATACGACTATACTCGAAGTGGGAACCCCACTAGAAGTCATTTAGGTATGTGCAAATAGGCTTATCTGTACTATAGCGCTCAATCTGCATAGAGCATCATGTTGCTAAGATTTCCTCTGCTGTCCATGGCTTCGCGGTGTCATCGGGAATGGCAGCCTTGGACACCATCTTGCGGTTGTTAAAACCCGGAGATGCAATCATCGCTGGCGACGACTTGTATGGCGGTACCAATCGTCTACTGGCTTACCTCCGCACCCACGCTGGAATCACTGTTTATCACGTCGACACCACCAAGCCAGATACCCTTATCCCGCTATTGAAAACGGAGAACAATATTACAATGGTTCTCCTTGAGTCACCCACTAACCCCCTCCTCAAAATTGTAGATATTGCTACCATCGCAAAGGAAGTAAAAGAACGGGTTCCGGCTGCACTTGTTGTGGTAGACAACACGATGATGAGCCCATTTCTACAAAGGCCACTCGAACATGGCGCGGACATCGTGTACGACAGTGCAACCAAGTATCTCAGCGGTCACCACGATCTCATGGCTGGTGTTATCACCTGTAACAGGGACGACGTTGCGAAAGTGAGTGTCATCCCTGAGCGCACTTGACTCGCTGGACATGTATTCCCTTAGCAAATAGCGTTTCTCATTAACGCTACCGGTAATGGACTCACACCTTTTGACTCCTTCCTCCTCCTGCGTGGGACCAAAACGCTCGCTCTTCGTTTAAACCAACAATCTTCCACTTCCATACTCGTTGCTCGCTACCTCCATTCGCTCGGCTTCCCTACTTTCTACCCAGGTTTACCTGATCATCCCAATAAGGAAATACACGAACGCATCTCCAACGGTTACGGTGCTGTCCTTAGCTTCTCAACTGGAAGCAAAGACGTCAGTGAGCGTGTCGTTGCTGCAACCAGATTGTGGTCTGTCAGTGTCAGTTTCGGGTGTGTGAACTCCCTCATCAGCATGCCCTGTGCCATGTCGTAAGTCTGGGTTGGCTTTGTGGTCCCTCTCGCTTAACCTTAGCTCCGAACCCTAGCCATGCCTCTATACCAGCTGCTACCCGCGCTGCGCGAGGGCTCCCGGAGGATTTAATCCGCCTTTGCGTTGGCATTGAAGACTCTGCAGATCTCCTCGACGACCTAGAACGCGCCTTAATCGACGCTGGAGCCGTTCGGAGAACAGCTGCTGGCCTTGTGCGTGTGCAGACGTCGATCGGAGAAGCTGTCCAAAAACTGGCAGAAAAGGAGGCAGCGCAGGACGAGATCCCGCCGCATGAGAAGCAATGGGTGGTATCTGCCCCTGGGAAGGTTATCCTGTTTGGAGAACATGCGGTTGTTTATGGAATCGTAAGTTTCCGCGCTTATACCTTCCAGTTCCCGTAGGAATCACCGTTCAATTTTCCTAGCCTGCCCTAGCGGCTTCACTGTCCCTGAGGTGCTATGCTATTTCTAGCCCTCGAACAGACAATACCCTTGGCGTCCACTTCCTTGATATTGACGGCGGTCAGCCTGATGGCTTCAAACACGAGTGGAACTTATCAGAGTTACCCTGGGATGCTGTGCCCTCTCGTAAGTGTGCGTTATTCGTTTGTGACGTTTGGATTACGATGGGTCGCAGAGTCATCACAAGTGGAAGGGGAGGTTGCATTGAATCACCAACTTCTTGACGTTATATCATCACAAGTTCTGGCTGACATATCGGACACACATGCACGCCAGGCAAGCCTAGCATTTTTGTATTTGTATATGGTGCTTGGCGCCCATTCAGGACAAAGGTGTGCGCTTTTTCTTTGAACTGACCCTGAGTTTGGTTGGCTCGGGTTTGAAGTGAAAGTCCGTCATTGCTAATGATGTATATGACAGACCTGCACTCACTCTTGCGGCCCGAGCCACCCTTCCTGTAGGTGCTGGGCTTGGGTCCTCGGCGTCCTTCTCTGTTTGTACTTCGACATCCCTCCTGTTAGTATTTGGGCGTATCCGTGTCCCTTCGCAATCCCCACCGGCCTCTCCGGACCCCCCACTCGCGTCATCATCGTCTTCTTCACCGAGTCCTAAACTTTCCGATACTCTTGCGCAATGCGCAAACAGATACGCGTTTCTTCTAGAAAAAATCCTGCACGGGACACCGAGTGGCGTTGATAACTCAGTTGCGGTCTTTGGTGGAGGCCTCCAGTACACGAAAGGCCGAAGCGGAGGACTAGAAGCTATTGATGGATTCAAAGCTTTGCGATTTTTACTGACAGATACACGCGTACCTCGGAATACACGTTCGCTTGTCGCCGGTGTTGCCGAGCGTCTGGCCAAGGATCCTAATGGAGTGGATCAAGTCCTCGAGCAAATTCGGGACGTTGTTGTGCGTGCCAGGCATACCCTTGGCGAGGAGGGGGATGGAACTACAGTGCTTGCTGTGAGAAATGTGTTTTGACGGTCATCCTCACGAGTTGGACTGATGGGTTCATTTTAGGGTCTCATAGCTGAAAACCATGCACACTTGATTGACCTTGGTGTCTCACATCCCAGCCTAGAGGACGTGAGGGATGTGACCGGGAGATATGGGCTTGCTACGAAGTTAACTGGTGCTGGCGGCGGCGGGTGTGCAGTCACGCTTGTGCCGGATGGTGAGTCCGTGTCATCTACCTCTGGAAATTTGGCTTGATAGGCTTTTAGACTTCTCCGAATCGTCTCTCTCATCGGTAATAGCCGCCCTACAAGAGAAGGGATATATCCCGTACCTTACCGAAGTCGGAGGTCCCGGACTTGGAATACTCATTGCCCAGAGCACATCTGCGCTACCTATAACCCCTCCCGAGCCAGCCACTCCTGATACTGAGAGCGACGGCTGGTTGGGCGGGCAGACGGTAGCCCTGTTTGTGCAAAAGTCCAAGCCAGAACTAGGATCCTGGATCGGTGGCCTAGGAGATTGGGCTTATGTCTGAGCGCAAGATGTCTTCACCTCAAATTGTGTTGTACTTTTACTGTCTGTGGGTGATGGACGGTTACCGGTACCCCTGGAACGTATCTATTTGCTTGTATGTTGTATACTAAATCATGGTGGTTCAACCCCTCCATGATCTGTCGCTAATCACCTTATCGGAAAAAATGAACTTGCCCTCAAAAGCGGGGCGGGGTTACTCTACCATCATAACAACTGTCTGCATCTTACCTTCGGCGCGCTGGTATCTGTATCTCCATCGTCCATACACCAATTTTGACGGTTGAACTTCGGAAGACCTTAACTAACTCGTATGCACAGTGCACTCAGTGCTGTGGTGTAAAATTTTATGGGACGTCTGAGTTGGAATCTAAGAAGTGTCCGAAGTGGTGATCCACCCGAAGTAAGCACTGGTGATCGCGTGTATTGCTTACTACTGTAATCTAACCCTCCAAAAAAATATCGGGGGAGTTTCAGTGGACTGGACATCGCCGCTCAGCAACATCTCTACGCTGAAGGACGCGCAGCCAAAGCTGCGGGAATTCTCCTTGACATTATCAGGACATCATATGAGATTCAAGGGAGCAACGCAATAGCGGACTGGATCACAGGTATATTCAACTGTCAAACTCGATGCATTGAGGTGGGATCATGTCAGCATGAAGACTCCCGGGTATCCCGTATGTATCTACGCTTCGAAATCTTCCAACCACTCCAAGACAAAGTTGACAATCTCGTAGTGAATCCTCTGGATTTCAGGAGGTTCATCTGTGACATTACGGAGACCATTTTCGTCGTAGTGGTGCACTCCACCTGGTCACAACCATTCGTTAGCAACCCGGCGCGTCGTTACACAACAGGACTAATAAGACAGATACCTGGTATGAGCTTAAACGGTCTGAGTATCGTATCCTTTCTATCATCCGCGTATTTGCTGTGTGGAGTGCATGGCTTCCAGGGATCCACTACAGCATAAAAGTATCGAAACAATTCTGAATGAAAAGCAAAGAACCCAGTCATGCGACAAACGTACCATCCCCATCTATGAAAGCCAACCTGTCAGCTGAGATTGCAAAATCCCCAAGGACGTTCACCGCGGTGATGTTCGGCAAAGGAGGTACGGTGAAATATTTCCCGGGAGGGAAGGCCTAGCCAGCGGTTCTGTCAGAGCACAGATACCGGTGAGTGTATCAAACTACCTGTTGACAAATCTTAGTCGCGTAGTCCATGGTCATCAGTTTTGACACGATTTTAGGGTGCTCTGGGTCAGGTGGAGCCGTCTTGTAGCGGAAATAAGCTATCGCTTTATCAAGCCCGTTGGAAAGAAGAGAGATACCTACAAAAAAGTAACCCCATTCCGTGCAGACCTGGAACGTCCAGAGCCGCCAATTCTGATCAATACTGGTCTCGAGGAAGGCTGTATCATTGTACGTGTTAAAACACTGTTGCGCAGATACATCAGAAGACAAATCCCTAGAAGCGACCACCGTTACTTACTTCCCCCACAGTCATGCCAGCATTGAGACAACGTTTGACTAAATCCTGGATTTTAGATGAGTGTCTGATACTTTGTTGGGTGGCATCATGTGATACCAACCTCTCTGATATACTGAGCGTAATTTAAAACGGAGAAATCAATCCAATGTCCACTTGGCAAGCGCAAAAGGCGATCTTCATGACCAACCGGGAGCGCTGCGATGTCGGTTGCACCGAAGATTGGTTTATTCAGTGCTTCGCAGAACTCGTCAAATTTCTGACTGCCAATGGAGGGATCCCAGTTCTTCGCCTGCCAATAACCAAGGGGTATCTATTGTATATGAAGTGGTCTCTGTTCACTGTTACCATTACTTATGTAAGCACTGGATATAAATTACCTCAATAACCGACATAAAATCATCGTCATGCTTCAAGTCTTGCAATCCAAACAGCCCTTTGACATAAGGATTAAGATAGGGAACCTCGAGCAGGACGTCGAGTGTCTTCACGGCATTCTCGATATGAGCGGTACAGTTCGGGTCTGCGGCTTGGCGAATGATGTCGTAGTACTCCCAATTGGAAAGAGTTGCGTGGGTAACCGCTTCGGAGGAGAACAATCATGAACAAGAGTTATACTGTCAGGAAGAGAGGTACACACCGCTGGAAGCAATGGCACCAAAGACAAGCTCAGGATACAGTATCCTCATATGAGCTGATCTGGCACCAGCATAAGAGCCCTGAAATAATGAGTTTGGAGATGGATGAATTAGACGGATACATGGCTTACACCATAGTATATCCAGGGAACGTTAGGTGCAGTCAGGTCCTCGTCTATGCCATAAAATTCCACATTTGCCATGAAATTCGCGGAATCAGCGGCGGCTTGGTCATTGTTAAGCCACCTATGACAATGCCATTGACGTGTTAGATGCATCACAGTCCTACACCAGAGTTTGTTACGTACCTGAGGTTGTCAGTGCTGAAGTCGGAGACCGGTATTGATTTTCCTACTCTAAGTTAGCCCAGAATTTGCAATTTAGACGTAGGACAGACCGTAGTACCGATGCTCCAGCACGACACCCACACCGCCAGTAGCCTTTGCTAGTATGTCTACAATACCAGTATCCAAGAATGGGATTCTATCCTCCCCGCTCGTCTCACCACCATCGAGGACAATCACCGGCCCACCAGAACCAGGAATATAATGACGCGTATTAACCCAATAACGCTGACCAAAGGTTCCAGCGGTGCGATTATGGTGATCGATCGGTTGTGCGAAGTACTGCTCCGAGAATTCAGCACCTTTCTGCAAAGAAGCGGAAAAGTCGGCGTTTCCCGTATCCTGTAGGACGAGCGGGGAAACTGTAGGATGTGCGGCCAATAGTGCCTTCTCCTGTGCGTCTAGCCTCCAAAGGTTGACGCTCTGTGGACCGAAACGAAGATTGGAATTTGTTGCATTGGAAACAGCGAAAACGGAGGAGAACGAGACGAACAACCACGCAAAACTAGTAGTTAGCGGTTTCATCGTTGTCGTTAGTACTCGATTACTGTATGTAGCAATGCTGACTCTAGACGGCTATTGGATGTACTAGGAGGCGCCCTTTCTGTCACTACTCGCGTCATTTTGATCAGTCGCTTCGGAGGCCTCATTACTGTTAGTGTCTCCCCCACCGACATGAAAAACATCGTAACGACCTTTAAGCAATCACGAACTTCATCCAAAGGGCAACCAGTTTGGGAACAGAGTGGGTCCATAGCTACACCTTGTACAACCGACTCACTATAGCTAATTACATTACTACATTTGCTGTAAGCCCATCGAGACCGAGCTCACCCACGGACTTATAGTAAGTCCAAGGGTTGCACAGGTTGTCTATGGAATCTTTCTAGTTTTTGATGATGATTTGGTGGGTCAGAAGAGCTGAATCGTACGGCTGACCCGTCAGCAAATACTAATTAGACTGCTTTCCAGAAATTCTGCTGTATTCAACTTGAACAGGGCGCGATGTACGGAGAGCACGTGCGAACGGACCAGCGATGCTTTCCCATGTACTCCATCTCACCTCTCAAAAGTCATACCTTCATTGAACAAACTCTCCGTGCGAAGAAGCAGGACTCGTTCCCAGTCATCCTCATCGGCAGCGAGTGCTTCGAAACATACGTGCAACCTACCCGTTCACCATGGCTACTCGTAACTGAGGGCCAAGATTTCGCACAATACCTTGGTCGTAGATTCTAGCAAAGAAACGTCTGCCGAGAAGTGCACTAACATGAATGGGGCTTTCATAAGTCCCGTCCGCGAGACTACAAAGTTGGTATCACAGGGCGAGCAAGTGTCATTACAGGATGCTTGACACGCTTCGCAGTCACCGCAGACATCGTTATGAATCCAGGTAGTACATACGAGGACACGGTGGTTCTAATGGTAAGTGGTAGCTGACTGTTGTTGCGCAATCTGCCTGTTTGACTTACCAAAAACTTTACAGGTTTTCTTCGTAACTGTCCATGGTCTCTATTCTCTTCAGTTCCTGAGCCACTCATAAGGTTACGCTTTGTAAGTGTAAGCCATGATCACGTGTCGATCTACTGCGGAAGCTACATCAATCATGCACCATGAGAAGGATCCTTCTCCATTGCTGACATGCATTGAGGCCTGGGCTGGTGCGAGGTCAGGGACACGCTCACGAGATAGCATCGTATGGAATGGATGCCGAGGTCGTATGTACCCGATACTCCACTATTTCCTCCCAACAACGATATCAAGTATGTTCCCGGAACCTGGTTATTTGATGCTGTACCAACTCACCAGTATTGGTGAGTATAAAGTTGTCGAACGGTATCGGTTGTACAAGAAGAAAGCGACCAGATTAAGAGGCTATCTGAAGCCAACTCGGACGTTACGCACAAATATGTCCTCCCATCCCCCGTCGTTCCGCTTAAAGTAGAGTCGATGTTGCCATAAATCCGTCGTGACCGGTCCGTCCGTCTGGATATTTATGAAGTAGGAGTTCCGAAGACGGGGATCGCCTCCAAGTCGCAAAGGCAGCGCAAGAAATTGGTGGTTCGAAACGTCATCGCATATCTCTCCGAATAGCGACGGTCGCGGCTGGTTTCACGGCGTCACTACAGTCGATACAATGCGGGAGGTGGGGGGGACTTCATTTACCTAGGACCAGGACCCAGCATAGCTGCCTTATATCCTCTGTTGAGACAGCGGTCTCGACAAGCCAACTTCACACGAAATACTAAACTACGATGTGTATCAAGAGAACACAGCTACGGTGTAGCCATATGCGGCCGCATGTAGCGCAAATATGATGAACCCCCAACGAGGGGAAATGACGTGCATTGCGGGTATGAGGACGGGTGTAGATACTCACCCGTCCCCAATACAAGAGATATCAAATACTAGTGACAGATAAAAGGGTAGCTACCAGAATATGAAACAGTATGAGACGAGACGTCTGCTCGTCGCCCCCGCACATCCGCTCGAGACCTAAGTTCGCCCTCCTAAAGCGTTGACCGCCGTGCAGCCTATCGCGCTACTAGCGCCCTCACTTTATCCTACAATTCTCGTCATCCTCCCGCGTAGCCGCGTTTCGCCCTAGAGCCGGGCCCAGCGATGCCCTTATTCCGGATGATTTGGGTGCCTCTTCGATAACTGGCTGCAATTGTTGTGAGCACACGGGCTGTGCGACGACTTCGGACTGCATGACATACGTTTACGGAGTGTCCTAGCACTGGTAGACTTACGGGCAGTCTGTTTGGTGGGGGGCACCTTCTGTGGAAGATGTTCGGAATATGTCGATTGGCCACAACGGCATCGAGGCAAGCCCTGCTTCTCTTCAATCTCTTCAAAGGCTTGTTTTGTGATCACTGTCAGTGTTAGTGGTCGTAATATTGTGTACACTATGTGGTACGTCCATTAGACATGCCCAATGCATTCAGCTCTCTGTTCCGACCTTGCTGGAGTGGAGTGCACTTGACTGAACCCGACTTCCACCATGATACCATTGTTCGTTGCCATAGGGTGTCGCAGTTGGTGTTTTTGAACATCACATGGACATCCGATTGCCACGAGCCTGGGAGCGAGCGAATCGACCTCGGTTTGGCCGAGTTCTATTTATGCTCGTAAACCAAGATTCGATTAAGGGTGATGTTTTTGACATACCCGCCATATTCTTCCTCAACCTGGTGGCGCGCAGGACTTTGAGGCATGCGATTTCTCAGATCTCATCAACGACACACTCCTTTTCGTTTGATACTATGGTGCCCAGGAAGGTGCCTATAGACTCCAGTAGACATGGACAGACTGCAGTACTGGGGAGATCGTACGTCTGAGCATGTCACGCGCACTGCCCGCTTACCGGTCTTGACCTACCTCCCGACGACTCGTCTTTCTCTGTCATGCCGGTGATAGCATATATGATCGCCAGTCTCAGCATGAGGTCTTGCAACCGTTATATTATGACCAAGGTAATCGTGGGGCGTATGAAACTCGACAGACGAGTCCGCTTGCATCCCGTGATCATCCCACATGGTTACATAACTGCCCTTCCTCGATTTAGGGTGGTATCTGCTTCCCGTTCGTGAGCCACGGCTCGCCTTCACAAAAACACGTATAATACGCTACTAGAGTATCTGAGAAATGCCACGTCAGCGACTATACACTTCCTTCAGCTTCTGAAGCGCAATCTAGGAAGAGAGCTGATGAGTCCGATGTAAGACAATAACAATATAGCATTTTGCAGACCTGATACGCTGGGGAGAGCCCCTCTATCTCCCTCTGAGAGATTTTTATTCGTTTTACCCTCTCCAGGTGAGAGTGTTCGCGCAGCATTCCCTTGAAGTAACGTGCCTTGAAAAGAATGATTAGCTTCTGCATCAACTTTGTACAGACATCATCTCACCTCTTGCTCTTCCACGAGAGTCCATGCATTGCCGGCCCTTCCAGCGCGAGCAGTCCGACCCACTCGGTGAACATACTTGCGCATGTCGATGGGTGCATCATAACTAACTACGTGCGAGACATGGCTAATGTCAGCACCCCGCGATACCAGGTCGGAGCACACCAGTCTGACGGCAGGGTAAGTAAAGTCGCGCTCTCTCAGAGATAAAGACACGCACATATGGATCTGCTGGGCTTTGAACTTATCCAAAATTTTCTTGCGTTCTCCAGCGGGAAGATCACTGGAGTATGCGCAAATAACAACACGTTCGCGATCAGTGCTCGCATCTTCGAAGAATTCGATCAAACGAACGAGGCGCGAGGTCGATTCGGACGACTTGGTAAATACCAGCGCGCTGCGAATCGAAAGATCGTAGACGAGGTGAAGTAGTGTAAGAGGTTTTAGCGATGGGTCGCAGACAATCATGTACTCCTATAGTTTGATGCGGTCAATACTGTACGCGCGGCGGCGTACATGGCATCTCTTACCGTTAACGTGGCAGGCATAGTAAACCTTTCGGAGACGATGTCCAAACCGTCAAGCTTGTCTCCTTCTGCTCGGCTTTGAACGATGAAATACTTGGGATTCCGCAACTCTAGTGAGGCGAGTTTGCCGGGATCCTGTGTGAGTGTCGCAGAAAAGAGTAATTTTTGGCACAGAGTCTCCTTGAGCTCGTCCACATCCGTGCGATAATCGCTATACATCTGTAGCAATGCCGGCGACAGCGAGTCGCAGACTGGCGGAGAATTTGAATCATTTAATGGCGACGACGTGAGCAACTTGTCGCCGGAGCGCCGTCGGGCCCCACAAGCTGCCAATACCTGAGATAACCAATCCTGGAAGGACTGCGCTAGTAGACGATCCGCCTCGTCAATGACCTGACAACATCGCTCTTCAGTAACTTCCCTCTATATTGGCCCAGCTTCTCACCAGAAATCGCAGGTGTTGGAGAGTGAAATTAGGCGTCCCGTTGAGATGGTCCATGAGTCGGCCGGGAGTACATATTAATATATCAACCTTGCTCGAACCGCCCTTCATCCTGCAGACGACTCAAGTCATGAACAACGATGCCGTAGAACGCTTACGAAGTTGAGATGTCCCCAACGAGCTGGGCCTGCTCGTGACTAAATGAGTGTTGACCCGTTGCGGTTCCTACCTGATCTTGGTTAGAGGTACTCTACTCATGTGAACGTTACGATGGTGGGTACCTTCAGTCCACGTCCTTTACCGATAGTTTCGAACGTCTCCTTGACCTGAGTGACCAGATCACGAGTAGGAAGTACGATAAGAGCACGGAGGCGAGTGATGATCCGGCTTGACAGCACCTGTGTACAGCTGAAATCAGTGTTACACCGAGAATATTGTTCACAAAACGTACTAACCTCAATAATAGGGAGTGCATATGCTAAAGTTTTCCCGCTCCCCGTTGGTGCAGAGACGCACACATCCCGGGGAAGGCTTGGTGTTTCGCACAGCGGAGAAGTGCTGGGATTCTTGCAGATTATGAAGGGAAGAAGAGCCGTCTGTACTGCAACGTAGCATCAGTATGGCCATGCCAAAGACAACAACTAAATGCCTGACCTGCAAACAATTCACTTATACCCAAGTCCAGCAGTTTCTTCCTCGTTTTTTCACTAAGACCTGTCTGTTCATCTTCACCGGATGGTAAGATAGGAAGGACGGTCGCTGGATCGATAACTTCAGCCTGCAACATGCCAACTCGCTGCATGGACGGAAACAGCGGTGCCTCGCGGCACTCCCACGGTGGATCGGCATCCCCAGTGCAAGACGGACATGTGCAGTTTCACATACAGAATAGGTCGGCTCTATAGGTTTTCTTGCCAGCCCGAGCTACCCAACACTATGACCAAACATTCCCACTGTGAGTACCTTTATGCATCTCTTACTGTGCTTGATTATCGTATGTCGGTCTATGTCAAACTAGTCCATGAAATATAATCCCTTGATTGCATTTCGACCTACATATGTATTGCTATGCAGTACAAATGCCACTGGCACTCGCCTACGTACAGTAAACCGGAATTCACCCAAGAACCATCGAAGATTTGAGCAATTTAGATAACTATCCAAACCATGGTTCAAAACATTGGACAGAGGAAGAAAAGACGGAGCTCTTCAGGCGGCTTATGGGGGATGGAGAAGACGAACATCGGAACGCCCTTAACACTGCTAAAAACTCATGCTTTCGCAAGGTGGGCTCTCTTCCCGCTCGAAAGGGTGAAGCGACGTCTTCATTTGGGTGGGAGTGCGCCGCTGAGGTTTTCGGCGGAAAGAAAACGTATCAAGCATTCAAAGGCTGCTACGAGTGTAATTTCAACTTGTTCAAGTCCGTTCATGCTTTTGAAACATCTCACGGAAGGGCGAGTAACCCGCCCGTAAATGGAGTAAACGAGAGTGACAGGCGGCGGGAGTATGAACGTCATCTACAGCTCGCCCGGAAAGGAGGTTGTGGTATTGACAACATTAGCGCACGCACTATCGATCATTGGCATCGAACAGGCTGGTACGACCTGTTCTGCAACAGGTGAGATCAACCCGAAGCTCGGCAGTTCCACTGACATGCGTAAGGTGGAATGACGACCCCGCCACGACGCGCCCGCCGGGAAGTCGGCAGAGCGTATCGGGCATTGGGTTACCCATGGGAAACGATGATATGGATGATGATGACCGTCTATCGGACACCGTAGAGGCAACACCAAACCCAGCATTTATCAACTTACACCTAAAAAAAAAAAACACCAACAATCTTGCATCATGACTCTACTAGACAACCTGGTAGGAATTGATTTGGCATTTTTGGGACCCTAGCATACTCCAAAACCACAACTTAACTCCACAAAGCCGGATATGGAATTTGATTTTCGGGGGCGACCACCAGCTGGAGACGACGGTCCGAAGCCTAGAATGAAAATAGGCACATACCTAGCGGTTCCGGCGCCAGGATGGCCATCTCCAGGTTTTCGAGAATTTTGTCTGGTATACGCAGGTTGATCACCTACCGACCGCCCGGCGTGTGTCGCTAGAATACATCCGGAAGTCGTAGATGCGGACCCTCGTGAAATAAAGGAAGCGAGGGCGGACGCGCAAGACTCAGAAACATATCCGATAACTCGCATAACGACCACTGGTCTCGCTAGGACGCGTAATTTTCACAACTTGGCCGCGACGGAGACCGTAGTAACGTGCGACTGGATCCGCGAGCTGAATGCGGGGAAGCTGTGTCTCTTTCAGGCGACTAAAGAGCTGTTGTGAGCACCTCGGAGAGTACTAAACCGCCAGCACATACTATTTTTCGAGTAATTTCTTTTTCTGTTCCGGGGAGAGGACTTCGTGACGGGGTACGAGGGTATGGTGGGTGATGTTGACAAGAAGGTCTGCCTCAGAAAACTCCTCCAGGCGATATTGAGCAGACATCGCCGCAATGACCTACCGTTGGTAGATCAGCCTGACGAAGCGAGATCTTAGTGCTCTGAAGCTATTCACCTTCCGTGCAGAAGGGGTCATGTTTCCAGGGAAAATGATAATACCCCTCATGATAGATTTTTCTTCTAGAATACCCACCAACCTAGGGAAAAAAAAAGTTATCTCGCTGAGTAAAATGGATGACGTCGTTAAGCACTTTCGCATGGTCTTCACGCCCACACTTCGTTCATCGGAGAAGAAGACGAAGATTTGGTCTGCGGGGTTCTCTTGCGAATTGGTGAAAAAATTGAGTTGATTTCGGCTGTACATCGTCGGCCCCATGCACTCTCTCCAAAGCAAGCAAAACGTACTCGACCACCCCGCCATTATTCGTGTAGTGAGCACGGAAAGTTGCAAGGTCCATGTGTATTTCATCGTCTGACACTTGGTACCCCTGCCAAAAGAGTCGTATACATGGCGTGCAAGGCTCAAGAGGGCCTCTACTTACCCTGTCCTTGACGAGTTCGTGTATCGTCTTGTTCACTTTCCATAGTCTTGCTGTCTCGTCTTCCGCCATCGTTCGTCTGCAGTACTTGCGAAAGGCCTATATTCAAACTCAGACGCTCAATCAAGCACGATGCCACCGACGACGAATGCCAACGGAAATAATGCACCGTCGACAATCCCTCTCGCCAATGCGCTGATGGTATGGGTTATCCTTGCTAGCTGTTCCAGTGTCAGCGTGTGACCGCCGAGGTAATACAGACGAAATTGAAGCCAGCAAAGGTGTTCAAGAATGCCGTCGAACCGACACCACTACCAACGCCAGGAGGCAGCTCGAGGACGAATACCGGTCCTCGACATATCACCTCCATTACTTTCGATGACAGGGGAGACCAAGTATTGACCGCCTCCGAGGACGAGACTTTCCGGCTATATAGCTGTAAATCTGGCAAGCAAGTCATCGTCACCGACGTTGCCACTTCTTTCATGTATTGACCAGTCGATGCAGACATCTTAAGACACTTTACTCTAAGAAGTATGGCGTTGATCTCCCGCGTTTTACTCACAAAAATACGACGGTGATACATGCGTCGACGAAGGAGGACGACACGATACGGTACCACTCCTTGCATGACAACAAGTACTTGCAATATTTCAAGGGTCACAAGCAACGAGTCATTTCATTGGAAATGTCTCCTGTCGACGACGGGTTCATGTCCGGCTCGATGGACAACACTGTACGATTATGGGATCTCCGTGTACCTACGTGTCGAGGGCTCTTAAACCTCCCATCATCACCGGTGGTAGCTTACGACACATCCGGTCTCGTCTTTGCAGTAGGCATTAACCGATACTCTCGAATTCTACTGTACGACCAGGCGAACTATGACAAGGCGCCGTTTCTTACCATCACATTGGAGGACCCCTCACTTGCGCTCGTCAGTTACCCACCACGACCTATTTATATGACGTCGCTCGCCTTCTCCTCTAACGGGAAGTATCTCCTGGTGGGTTGCTCGGGTGACGCACACTACATACTTGACGCATTCGAGGGGCACCTACTTGCTAAACTGGAGGGCTTCGTGGGTTTGGAGAGACGTCGTCTCGATGCGCCCCCAAGCATCGACCCGGTTAAGGGGAACAGCGGCGAAGAGGTCTCGTGGACTCCAGACAGCAAATATGTGGTTGGCGGAAGTCTCGATGGTCGGATAGCTGTGTGGGACGTGCAAAACCTACCTGTTCGGTCGGGTGTAGTGGATCTGAAGGTGCCACCTACACGCCTCCAGCCCTTGACGGCTCTCGATGGACATTCTGGCCCTGCTAGGTGTGTGAAGTTCAACCCCCGGTTAGCGATGATGGTCACTGCAGGAACAGAGCTGGTACGGATCCCCTTGCGAATGATTTGATTGTTGACTAATATCTGATACAGGCATTTTGGTTACCGGACCAATCTGCGGATAACGAGGAGATTGCCAAGGAATTGTTGAAGAAGAAGTCCTGATCGGCCTCACTTATAGTACAACACGCATCCGATATATTTATGGTGCGCGAACATCATATAACCACAACAATAGACCCGGCTGCCCTATAATATTCAAGTACGTTGTTTGTGCTACGTAAGCCGGACCAGCCAGTGGTCCGGGTCTGTCGTGACACGACTTCAAGGTGCCGAGAGCTGCGCCAACGAAATCGAGTTATTGCCGACATCCGTAGAAAAGTATGCGTTCTTCAAGAACACGTCTCCAACCTATGCATTACGTGAGTGCGATGAAGACGGGTAACTTGGAAGAAGCTTACCAGCCACTGGGTTGGTGATCCAATTTGCTGAGGCTGGATTCCAGCGACGCAATCGCCCGTCGGATCGTTAGGTTGGACAGGAAGGATAAGTAGGTCACTTGGATCGATGGAAAATGACGATCCTCCAAACGACAACGCAAGACTGGAATTGGTAGTGCAGGGAAGAGTACATTGCTGTGTGTCACAGGTACCACCAAGACCTTGGATGAGTTGCTGCGCGTCAGCCGGAGGAATGACCATCGTAGTAGTGCCAGTGTCAAGGATTGCGGTGCGTCCCGTCAGACCACTGTCTGCCCCGTTGATGGATACTGCATCGATAGAACCCTCCCAGAAGCCTTGCTGATTGACGTTCGGAATGGTAATGAGAGTGTCCGCAATGAATTTGGAAGAGTCCAGTCCTCCGAAGGTGACTTCGCCGTCGTTCAGTTGATTAGAGAGACGGGAAATCTTGAATGAAATTATAGCAGCCGGGATCAAACCATTCGAAGCGAGGGATTCCACTGGTGTGGAGACGTTTTGTTGAGATAAGCTCTAAAAGTGTGGAAATATTTATCGTATGTAAGGTTGACCAGAGATTCAGTGAACATACTGATTGTGCCACACCCATGAGGCCATCGAACGGTACGGAAGAACTCGCGAACTGCGGACTCTCAGCTGTTGCGACACCGAACGTGTGATTATTCAAGGTCAGGCCTGCGATACCAACTTGATCTTGACAGAGGGTTCCTGCCACAGCCCCCGAACCATATGTGACTTGGAATTGCGTATTACTCGACACGAAGGAGGAAGAGCTTTGTGGACCAAGGAATGTATGATTGCCCTTGAGACACTGTCAACAAAAAATATCCCCAACCAATGTCGAGTTGGACTCACGCAACCACCACCCGCCGAAGACTGACAGTTCTCACTCCCAACCCCTGCCATTTGTTGAGAAATTACGACGAAAGGCCTCATTCACCAGCACACTCACAGAAATCAGCGCTTCCGGAGTCCATCAGAATTCTGAAGTCCTGTGCAGGCGTTCCGATCTGGATTGTTGCAATATATGCTACATCGTCGGCCCTATTTGCTCTTAGTCATCAACTGGCCCGATATAATTCAACGTGCAGCGTACTCGATGGCCAATCCCAAAGAATTGTTTGCCGTAGGGGGGTTAGCAGGTGTCAAGCCACCGTTGTTCGCTGCTTGGATGTCGAGAGGTGAGACTCCGGTACCGTTCCCAGAGGCACCTGCACCCCCGCTGCTCGTTGCATTCCCCGGCATAGTAGTGTTGCTGGAAATGGCGGTACCGTTATTGACCATACCTTCACTGGACTGCTTTCCGTGGCCATGAGCTACTGCCAAACCCAACCGAGTATTCGCGTCTTGGAAGCTTGAGCCTGACGAGCTCAGACTCGGTGCCGATCCACCGTCGAGAAGGTATAACCTTTTATGAATTTCAGAACGGAGTTGATGTTCTGAAGGCCCTTCACGGCCTGTCATGCGGGCGAGGCGTTTAGAAGCACGGTTTATGTACTGCTGCATAAGCTATACAATGGTTATAACGAGTGAGGGTTAAGAGATTCCTCGAACGTAATTCAGACAACCGACCATTTGAGGGTGAATATCCTTGGGCATAGTTTGGAACCGTTTAAGTGGCAAAGTAATCAGTTGGGGCGTAGGAAGGGCGGGCTGGCGTCGCGCATGCTGAGGAATAGCACCACCCAGCACATGATTCAAGAAACACGCGACCAGAATAAGGGCTGATGACAAGATTTGCATACTGAAATGTTATGTAGTCGACGTCAACGAAAGATTCACGGTGCACTCAATGCACCAGCAAGCAAGCAATGATTGGAATGATTCGAGCCAACAGAAGCGAAGGGAATGTCTATGAGGGCACCAGGCCTTGCGAGGGAGGGGAGGAAGAGGAGGGCGACAGTTATGGAGGAGCCTGCGCACCCGTCAAAGTGATTTGTTATTTATACCGATCATTGTCTTTGCACCGTGGCTCTAGCATGGGAACGGTGAATGACGTAAGCATAACAAGTGGCGATGGATTCCACGGAAACCGCAGTTCACTATCACGCCCTGGCAACACGTCAAAGAAGACAATGCACACCTCGCTGGCATAATCATGGACACCAAAGAAAGGCGCGGAGGACTCGAGGAATGCTCCTAACACATTCGAATACAATTTTGCACGTTGCATAAGTACTAGTTCACACGCGGAAATCGTTCGAAATGTACGGTTGAGCAAGTAACGCCATGCTAGCCATTCCTATACATCAGTGTTGGGTGAGACGGCCTCCATATCGTCTCGATCACTTACACAGGTAAAGTATGTCCGGCTGCACCTCAACCGACTACAGCCTCGCTGTTGGTGGTAGTATCGAATGTGTCCGTGCGTCCAGGCGCACAGTTTCTAAACAGTCCCTATAAAGGAAGGTCTTGATGGAACCCCAGACACCTTGTTTTGGCAGCGCTGAAACCTCCTTGGCAAGTCTCATGGCTTCCTGCAAAACGTTCTCGGTCCCAAGTTCAACTCCTGTCCCCCCACAACTTGCTAATCGGTCCACGAGACCAGCCGTTAGCGCTTCTAAGGGTGCGAACCTATGTCCTTCCAAAGCAATGCGTCTTCGGACAGATGGATCAGAAACCTTGGTGTTTAGAATAGCAGCGAATGACAGGGGCCATGGTGCGCCGAAATGAATCTGTGGTCGGCTATGATGAGCATTTGGAAACCAGACACGGCGGTGTATGGCATATTTAGACCACATGTCACGGGCTGACCTCGTTCATACACATCCAAGCATGTCTTCTGCTTCCATCTGTCATTATTCGGTAATCACAAGAAAGGGCGAGTATCATTGCTGCCGCAAAGCAGTGGCCGTTGATGGCGGCAATGGTTGGAACTGCGGCGCAGATGTCAGAACAAACTGCAGCTTGTTGACATGGGACGACTCACTTGGAAATGTCAACAAGCGAGCAAAGAGCGGGTTTGCAGTTTCTAAAAAAAACACGTCAAATATGTGTGATGTGAACCAGCGGGACGCCAGAAACGGCATTGCGCTTTACCTGTGAAGAAAATCGGGTTGCCCTTCACGCTTTCATACTCAAAGCCGTTACTGAAAAACTTGTCCTGGTTTCGTTTGCCTATTATTATAAGAGCGCCATCTCCGCCGTCTCCGCTGGATCCTTTTTTGTTTCGCGTAGTCAGGGGAGATGCTCTGTTCCGGTTCCAGTGTTCTTCAACGACGTCCAAGGCGGGACGGATAGCATCATCAATCATTTGCTTGGTAAGACGGGAGTCTTCTCCGTTGTGCAGTTCCATTACCCAACATCCAGCGTGCGCTGTGCAAAAGATGTCGTTTCAACCACAACACGGTGGGTGTGGAACAATCAGCAATCTCTTACGGTATGAAACGGTGACAAGTGGCTGGGAGGACGGAAACGAGAGGGGAAATTGCGGTGGATTTTGATTGCTAGACGACATACTTGACCTGGTGGACAGAATAGACAGATAGCTTTTCGTTAAACCCCGGGGATGAGTAGAGCGATCGCAATTCGCAACCAACACAGTTGTTTGCAACCTAACAGGCGCTCCTTCCGGAAGCACGTGAATTAGCTGTCGGTAGTGCCGGCACATTCATTTGTCGTTCATCTACCATTCAAGGGTTGCCTACTGCATTTCCTCGTCTTGCCGAGGGAGGATTATTATCTCGCACTTGATATAAGATTACGCTCTGATTTGAAAAGAAAGATGGACGCAAGATGGATGCGAAGATTAGATAAGGGTAAAACTATGAGTCGTATGAGAGAGAAGACTCGAAGAGTATAGGAACATTCCCCAACGGCGACCACCCAGGAGAATAGACGGATTGTGTCGGAAGTGAGCCAATACAAAGCTAAGGAGGCGTGCACGGTGTTGGCGAATGTGTTATTTCAGCACACCACCACTGCAACGTCGTCACATGTTCGATCGGATTTATTCGATGCTCGCAACGCTCTGTATCTGCCGTCCCGGTCGACCGATACCCTGAACCCTGCCATACACTGAGACCGTCGACGGTCAGAGGGTTGCCGCAACCACATCAGGCAGCAATACCAAGAACTCGAGCACTGAGTGTCCGTGTTAACCCTTCCCGTCGTGTATTCTTCTACGTTCGATCGACACGTTGTCATCTTCTCATCTGCTTCTTGTCCCACACTGCAATCAATCGATACCAGGAGGGGGCCCGTTCATACGGCTACCCACATTAGTAGCGTCGAGGCCCGTAGAACATTTTTGGTCGCCTTTCGGCTGTCCAAATATTGTCGACCCAAGGAAGACATTCCTTGAGGAACACGTGCCCACAGCATGTATCAAGAGTTATCGTAGTTGAAATGGAGTATTGCTGGTCTACACTCACCTACATTGCGGTCCACCGCTGACACCATTTCGCATCCCTTGGATATCCGATGCCATTTTTTCAAAACTTGCTATCCAATTTCCGGGATGCTTTCACCACAACAAAGGTTACAGAAAATGATTTCGTGATATTGTGAGTGGCGCAACCCTTCTTCATTCGTCCAGGGTAAAGTCTGAACGTCGTTTGCAGTGTGGTAGGACCAACAGGGTCAGGCAAGAGCTGGGTAATATTGCAACTCTCTTATAGGTGATTTTTCCTGATCGGCTGCTAGTTCACCAAGGAGTTGTGTAATAGCGACGAAATCCAAGTGGAGAAGGGCCAGCATCCCCGCACTAAGAATGTGCAGGCATTGAGGTGCAACTTCAAGAACGATCCAAACAATATCGTCGTGGTCGACACGCCATCATTCCATACTGAGGTCGAAGGTTTCAATGCTGAAAAGATCACGACTACTTGGATAGAGTCAAGGTAATCCCAACGAGTGCACCCCTGAACCCGCACTCAGATGCCGTTGCAGATTGACCGAAAAATGTCGTGGTTCTGGTATTCTCTTCCTCCACTCACTTGCCAGGGATCCGACGCACAACGACATGTCGATAGCACGACATCTTAACACATTCGCGATGGCCTTTCCCGGAGGGTTCACAGCGCCATCGCTCGTTTATGTGGTACCGACCCAAGAACCAGCTTCTACCCTGGCTAACCAAAAGGTGAACCAGCGGCTGTCGCAATTAGATGATGCAGTAACGTTGTTGAATGACAACGGCAACGGTAAATGGCATGTATCGATGTTCACCGAGGTGTTCAGAGGCAAACCTGATACGGCGTGGAAGGTAGTACAGTTACTTCTGAAAGATATCGAGTCTGCAGAGAAAGGGGTTACTCGGGCAAATGTCGTACAGTAGCGAGGGACTTTACTTCGTTTACTTGATCATCTACGCTGACACGTAGGTTAGGTTTTTCAATCCGGCAAGGGCATATTATAAGAAGGACAGTGTATGAAACGCAAGTAAAACGGTGGAAGAAAATAAATTTGACATCGATTAAGGTCATGTGACCATCAGTCACGTGATACATGGTATTACAGATGTTTTGCTCAGGGGGACACGTGGACCGAAAAGTTGAAACCTACGGTCAACGCCAGGCTACACGATGCGTTTGCCTACTTTTCTTACTCGTGGCTTCTGTTTGGCAGCTACGCTGGTGTTCTTCATTGGAGTAGGTGAGTGCTTTTTAAGGGTGACCTTCCGACTGGATTTGACGGATTATGCTCTAGCAAATGCCGACTCCGTGGAACCTGAAATTTCGGTTGTTGCAACTTTTCCGGAAAGCAACCCTTTTAATCGTATGTCGTATTTTACGCCGCTTGGCATAGGTGTGGTATAACTTGAGTGTTACAGAGGTCGTGAATGGTGACCGCAATCAAATCTTCCTTACGATCGAGAACAAGAGCGATCGGAACGTAACCCTACAAACCGTAGGTGGTTCCTTCCATCACCCGGAAACAGGAACGCTCGTGAAGAATGTGCGTTAATTTATATCTATCTCCTTTCCCGTTTGACCTGTAAGTGACAGACGACCTCCCTCGCGTACGGTGTTCCTTTACTCGAAAGCGCAAAACTGCAAATTCCTTACGCCTTTCACTCAGAGTACGTATATCAGTTTAGTCCATCCATGTTCGACTGATCGTGTCTTAGGTTCAAGGTTTGCCAACTTGCGACTTTTTTGCACATGCCAATCTGATTCGATCTTCAGACAGGGGACTTGAGACTTACTATCTGGTTGGATCACACAACTGAGGTTCGTGATTTGGTCCCGGCTACTTGGCTCGCGCCCCGTCATCATCATCTTCCAGGACGAAAAATATCGTGTTATTGCTTATGATTCTATCATCACCATTGTCGAGCCCGAAATGTCGTGGTTTGACTTCAAGCTGTCAGTTTCCACCCCTCATTGCCTGTGGCTTGATATTGAATCAGTTTTAGCGTCTCCACATATTTTATTGTCGCGGCTATGCTCGGTGGAGCTTCATACTATGCCTACCTTACGTACTTCCCTGCACTCAAGGTCAAGAATCCTAAACGCCGACAAGAGGGAAGTGCACCTGCTGCTACCACGACAGGCGCTAGCACAACTGGATATGACGAGGATTGGATACCTGAGCATCACCTCAAGAAACCCAAAGCTAGAAAAACCGCCGTTAGCAGTGGTGAGGAACCCAACACAGGAGAGACGAGTGCTACCGAGGGGAGGAAAAGGAAAACAAGAAAATAAGCCATTAGACTAGAGCCAGACTACAATTACTCGGATTATGCAACAACCATTGCCTCATGACTAATTGGGTGTTTTGATCGCAGTGGATGTAGTGGACAACTAATTTAAAACGGACTCGTTATGCCCATCAGATTGGAGGTGGAACTGTGAGCCGGAAAACCCTAGCACAGACGGAAAACAAGTGGAGGCAAATCATCTAGCTTTCCTCTGCAATGACACCATCGCGGATACCTTCACACCTCGATCTTCTTGTACCCCTTCACCTAAGCCACTCACCGTTCAGAGGAGAAGTATAGCCGAGGAGAGACTACGCACTCTATTTTCCTGAAGCATTTGGATATACTTGTCTACTAGCCACCTGCAATTCTCCAGGTGATTAACACCCTCGTATCGGTGACACTTGACAAGTTCCTCCTGGACAAGACGAGCTTCCATAGCTTTCACCCAGGACTCTCTGAGGTGGTCCTCGCGCTCTTGTATTTTGGCTACGGGTAGAGTCGGAATTAGCCAGTTGGAAACAGAGGGCGGCGGAGACACGTATATCGTGTTTCCCATAGACAACTTGAGAATGGATGCGTACCTTTGAGGAGCTCTACTGTGTCTGCCATGGTCACCGTCGGCGTCGTAGAAGTAAAGCGTGTTTGCGTTTTATTTGGCTCGTGTCTCGCTGATAGCTTCAGTTCATGTCACGAACTCTGGACGTGGAGTGGGTAGATTTCTGAACGACCCCGATTACTATGACCTGCTGTACCCTAATAGCTGGAATGCTGGGGATTCCGAGAATAATGTCCCTACTTTTGGTACCAGCTTATCTCTCAGCCATCATACGCTTCGAATGGAACTCCTTTGCTCTTCTTTCCTCCTTCAACTGTCGATAGATATACACGACAGTACAGATGATGGTGGCTAATGCCAAGGTTGATGCCAGCCCGGTGACAGCATCGACAAGCTTCCGAAGTTCGGGCTTCAACTTTTCGACGATCTTGTCTTCGTCTACGCCGAGAAATGTCATCCTCACGGGTCAACGGCACACTGCCAGTGGATAGTTGGGTGGTGGTTGAGCTCAGTCATCACAGGAATATCCAAGAGTCATACCGAATAGGTCTCTCCTTTGTTCGCCTTCAACAAGGTTAGGAAACTCGGTTTGGAGTTCAGGGCGGCGAGCTAATTCGGGGAGCTAGACACAATCACAGCCTCGTGGCTCCTCGTGCACAAGTGTCCGTTGCCTTGTTGGAGAGCGACCCTCAACCGTCCAGTCTGAATGAGGCAGGATCTTTGACAGCGTTGGAGTCCTGGATCAGTGCATACAGCACATGCACCGTCACAGTAAGGTGATCCTCGTTACCTTTGGAGCTTCTATTATCGTCATGCATTATTGTCATAGCGTTTGGGGGAATTTAGTACCACACTAACCTGGCTACCCCACAGGCCCGAGCCCTCTCCAGTATAGCATGGCTACCATTACGCCCTATATCGATACTGTCACCGATTGGTCGATATGACTTTCCGAACCGTTGTGCGGGCTTCTGGAGAGTGATCGTCGGCGTTGTCTTCGTTAACCAGACTTCCAGCGGGATCCATGGCAATATTGTCTCCACCCTTCGATGAGCACCTCTGACGCCATATCACCAGCACACGTGTGTATCGCACGAAAATAAACTGCAAGAATTCAGTTCCTGTGACAGTGCCGGTCCCCGAAGGCCGTTCTGATAACGAGCAGATGTTCTGGAATTATCTGGATTCGGAAGGCTCAGCTGACCGATAATCCATTAGAGCAAACTCGTCCATCAGATCAGGGGAACAGATAAGATCCAATTGTGGAACGGTCTAAACAAAAATGAGACAGCATCATGTCTAGTTCCAACAGCGGCTGGCAACTGCCAGGGGGTCTCAATGTCATTGTCACATTTGGTGACTGCGAGTGTACCCCTCTTCGAGGTATATAAACCTCTGTGTCTCTTGACAGCCTTAACTCACACCCCTCATCCTCATATTCAGCTGAACAACAACCATGGGCCTCCTCGACGTCTTCTCTTCCCACCAAGACAGCTACGACCAGTATAACTCTGGCAATGTAAGGACGTCGTTATCCCTGAGCTACTTCCACACTGCTAACGGTGTGGTTCAAGTTACAACCTCATGAGGCCAGTCTTTCTCATGAGCTCCTCGCTGGCGCAGCATCGTACGAGGTGAGCGTTTACATCTTGAGTGTCGCTACAGGGAACAAATAAATTTCGCAGGCCGCCAAAGCATACGAGCGGCACGTAGAGAGCAATGGACAGCCTGCCAGCCACGCGCAGGCTAAGGAGATCTTGTACGGCTAGGCATCTTCTCTATAATACCTTAAGTACTTACAACCATAATCTTCTAGGGCCGGTTTGGCAGGCGCTTTTGTAGATCGTGAGGTAGAGACCAGGGGTTTGGACTATGTCGATAGGGAGAGGGCCAAGCGCCAAGGTAACTGATGTCCGTTTCATTGGTAATCCCTGATACTGACCACGAGGGTGATAGCCCAGCAACATGTCGACGAAACCTTCACTGAGGATGTTTACAACAATTACTAGGCGAACTGCTGTGGATATGTACGGTGAACTTCGCTCACGTGGACCTTGGTAGTCCAGGACCCCATCATTAGGAAGATTGTAATACTATGTTTACTGCCATCTAACGAGTGATTGAAGTATTGTTGCACAAGCGGGGGGAATTTCGAGTGTAACTGTTAGGCACGTTTCCATTCTTGGGGATACGCCAACGGATCGATTGCTAGGGATGACTCGGAAGACGAGCGCTGGGGGTCGCAAGACTTGGTCACACATAACCCGAGTTGGTCTCCAGTCAGGCTGATACGAGTCAGTGAAGTACTGACCATCCACTGTCGTTACGATACGACGCGCTTCGCATGAAATCAGTTGGCAGGACGGTTCACCGTTACGCCAAGTTCTGGGAGTCTGTCAGTCCAGTTACTATGTTGCGGGTCGTGTTCTCGCTGAGATTGCACCCGAGCCGGTGACTTCGCCCGCAGCAATCTATTCCAGGTCAGTAGATTCGGGGGTGGGAGCGGGGATCTCCGCCACTTCACTCTCCCTCGATATCTATTGACGTACTGCCCATTCTGCAACTGCTCCCTAGACAGCTGATACGATTCGTAGATCGAATCGGGTACTTCGCATCAACTCAGGAAGTACTGTACTGGGTCAGGAGACGTCCTCAGAAAGTATCGACGTACGCTAGTCGGGTTTTCTTCAGGGTGCGTGGACCAAAACTGGCCCTGCCATGATGGGACCAACTAGACGCAGTGCAACCCACTCGCATTTGGCATATGGCACTACTACTGGACTAGTCAACAATGTATGACTTCCCGAATGGGTGCTTTGGTGGCAGATTGAACGAATGTAGGTGAGTGTACAGACCCCAATCAATCACGAGCACGTATTGAGATCAGGGGTTTGCGTGTTTCGGGGCCGTCCGAGTCGGGGTGTATGGCCTGGTATAATAAATATAGATGTAAGGACAAAAAGGAAAGGTAAGAAGGTCGAGAGGGGTGTGCATAGGTGTCAACTGATGCCGACGTTCAACGTTGCAGGAGCTGGATATAGAATCAAGGGTGATCATAATAATCGATTCCCTCCATTCTTGTGATTGGGGGACAAGGTTCGAACTCACAAAGGTATTTAAGCTCTGCTCCGTGTCCTGGGCAGCCTTAGTTATTTTCTACATTTACATCCAGCTACTCCGTCATTATGGGTTTCGCAGAATACTTTCAGAGCGACCACGGGGTGAGACCCTTCCTACCTCGCACCACCACCTTGTCCATGCTGAACGTGACGAGTCCAGGAGGTCCACGAGGGCAACGTTACGCACGATCTTCTCGCCGGCGCCGTCGCGTATGAGGTAACGCCTGGGTTCTGTGCAGGGAAGGGTGGTAATAATTGACTGATATTTTTCAGGCTGCCAAAGCATATGAGAACCACCTAGCAGCGAACGGGAGACCCGATGACCACGCCCAGGCTAAAGAGCTCATGTAAGTTGAAGCGCTTGGTTGTACATGCTGCATGGCCTCTAATGCTTCCCTTTACAGTGCTACCCTCGTCGCCGGTGCTGCAACTCACCTGGTCGAAACTAAAGGCCGCGACGCATATGATAGGTTCAAGGTTGAACACGATGGTGACTAGATCCTCAGCCTGTTGATATCTGGGTTGCTAACCATGATCATTGCAGCCAAGAAGCGTCTTCACGAGCACGTTGACCAGGAATACCAGTGATAATGCATTTTTGTAGCCGACACCACGTTACACAAGTGTTGTGCATCGATCTATACAGTAGACTGCCGCACTGCATGGAACAGTGGACATTTGAACTGAGCCACTTTTCCAAGTTACATGTGACGGGGAGATCTGAGCGTCGTTACGTGAACACAATCAGATCACATTGACGTACTCGAATTAATCTGCACTACGGCAAGTTATCCAGATACTGCGGATACGTGAGGCTGATGCGGGGGTATCTGGGCGGGTGTAATCCAAACCAAGCAGGTGGTGAAAGTTAAGTTGCCATGGACATGGACGTCCGTGCGCGATCACTTGGTCTTAGAAGAACTAGGATAAGATGTATCGTCGGCGTACCGTGGCAGGCACAGGCATTTTTCTCACCAGTGCCAGGAGATTATCGTAGAAGATGATCGATGAACTTATCAGTGGGCCACTGTGTGGGGGACTGCAGTCACTTAGGGACCGTATTCAGATCAAGTCGGTCTTGGCCTGAGTACGAAGCGATCATGAGAACCACCGACCGGCACACCATTCTATCCCTTATTGACGCAACGGCACGTCACCAAACTTGCACATCGCTTTGAGGAGGTCTCGAGATACTCCGCTAACCGGACATCGCCTCGAGCTGGGCATATGATCTTGAGAAAGATACCCGGATTGCGTGCTAACAGCACCCAGTGAAGTCTGCACCCGAAATAGGGGTCACAGCTGATGAAACGGCCGGACCGAAAGCTTCCGTGAAGTGCTATGTATTAAGTTCTGAATTGAACGTTCGTAATGGGTAAGACTGTGTACTTTTGCCGAGTTCGCGATAATCACGACAGTTCGATGGGGATTTCCGAGACAACCACGCTAAACAAATGGACCGCAAGTAATTGACACGTCTCAACTCAGTGGGTCAAATATGGCAGGAAGACAAAAAAACAGGGTGCGAGGGGCGTTGATGGACATACGTCAAATGACAAACCAAGCATGGGCCAAGTCCTTGGGCAGTGCCAGCGTGGTAAAGGAGGCCGCCCGCAGTAAAAGGAAGATCATGTGATAAGTACTGCCCCGGCTTCCCCCTACCCTCCATATAAATCCTCCCCCATCTACTGGCATCTATCCCCCTCAGCCTACGAAGTATCAAGCAGACATGGGTCACCACCACGAACACGAGCGCGCATACAACGAATACAATGTGAGGTCGTTTCCCCCAAATGATACTTCCCCGTTACTCAAGTCATGCGCCCAGAACTTGCCAGCCACAGAGCACCAGGCCAAACTTTCGCACGAGCTTATCGCAGGGGCTGCTGCATACGAGGTACGACTTTACTATGATCGATGTAGTACGACAACCCGATAACACCCTTATGTCTATGCAGGCCGCCAAAGCATACGAGAATCACAGAGCCAAGAACGGCGAACCCGCCAGCCATGCCCAAGCCAAAGAGCTCTTGTACGTTTAAGTGGTTCCTAGCTTGTGCTTTTCTCACAGCATCTATAGGGCCGGCTTCGCTGGCGCGTTCATCGACCGTGAGGTCGAAACCAAAGGCTTGGACTTCCTCGACAGGCAGAAAGCTAAGCGTCACGGTAAGTACTCTCTGAAATTAAGCAGTCTGGATTTTCTTTTGAACGCGATCGGCACAGCCGAGGAACAAGCTCACAGGTACACTGGCTTCTGATGGAGTTATATCCTGTAATGCAAGCGAGATTGTATGACCAGATTTGTAAATGATATTCATCTGAGCATTAGTACCGCAGCGAGAGAAAAGGAACACCAAGTCAACAGGACAAGGTGAACATTTCGATATCAGTTGAAGGCATCCCAGTGGCTTCGGGACGCCTATATCAGGTACATACGTAGGTTGATAATGGGTTGGAAGTCGCCGACCCGACGACAATCAGTTCAAGGCACGTACCTTGTTTACGAAGTAGCGGTCATGAGGTCAACAGCTAGTTGGCGCTGAGCCCACGTGTCCTCTCGAAGGCATGATTCGAAACGACCTGAGATAGGGACAGCTCCGGGTTAGTTGTTGCCTTCCATTGAATTCATGGTTCCGGATTCAGCTTGTACGGGTGACAGTCACGGGAGCACACCTGGTCACGCTTTGGAAGTTCCATATGTCCGTACCTGGTAGGTTAGTAAGAATCGCTAGGACCCTCGCAGTGACGTAGTTCAGCTTGAGACACTGCTTCGGCGCCGCTGGTAGTATTGAATATGTAATCATTACTTTGACATCGCATTCGGTAATGGTCGGGGGGGCTGACCCTCCGAGCCCCGTGCATTTTTGTGATATCTTGAGCAACATTCTTATCTGGAAATCATCACACAACCGCTCCAAGTCGAACCGAGGTACACGAACATACATACCAATTTTGATTCCGATGCCGCACAGGGTATACAATCCGTGTGTCACGGGGAGGTGGTGCACTGGTTCGTGTTTGTATGAATGCACCTTCCCAGGCAGGCAGTTCCCGCGCTGTGCCGGGTAGTCACCATCATTCTTGCAATGTCCGACCGCCTACGGAGAAACTAGGACTGGCATATTACAGTGGTAGGAAACAGGCCAGGGTGGTCTTGTGTGCAACAATGCATGAGGAAATGTATGTTACTGCTTGAACATGAGGTGAGTAAACATTACTGCACTCGCTGGGTGGCGTGGGGAAAAAGAAAGAGCTAGAATCAGACACAGCGACGACGACGACGACGCGGGTGATTTGAGTGGTACAAGGCCAAGACCGAATATAATAGCACTTCCGACATGTAGAAACGAGTGAGCGAGGGACACCAGAGATAACAAATAGTGAACACAACGGCGTGGGCGCAAGTTGGGGATGGGAACTGTTCGAAGCGTGATCTACAAACAAGAAATGATAGATAACTTGTGATGTGGGCTACAGCTCTTCTGGAATCTGAAGGGAGAAGTATGGGTGGTGGAGAGCTTCACGGACGGATATCCGTTGTGCCGGATCAAAAGCCAGCAACCGGCGCACAAGGTCCAAGAACTGCCGATTCATATGATCGGTAGGTGGTATAACATCCTGTTCATATATGGCATTGAGTATAATCAACACACCATAAGTGATACGGCATCACCTGGAGAGGTCGTGTGGCGCGAACATCCTTCTTGCTCTGTCGCGAGGCCTTGGGTTTAGGCCAATCTAGTCGTGCGCCCTCTTTGAAGAATTCTGGCTTCGAGCGGGCACCTGCACGAGCAAAACGATCTGGCATCTTTCCCATGACCATCTCCATCATGGCAAGATGCTCAAGATTATCATGTGTCTGGTAGAGAGCGACACCGGTGTAGAACTCCACAAGGATGCATCCCAAGGAATACGCATCACATGGGTATGACCAACCCAAGCCTGTAGGCACGTTTGAAAAAGCTCTGCAGGATCTATGGATGAACGACCATACCAAGAATAATTTCCGGTGCCCGGTAATGCCGTGTTGACACGACTGTGGAGTGATACTCTTCTTCGAACGTTGCGGAACCAAAATCGATCAGACGTATATCAGTGGACTGGAGTATCCGTTTCGTTCGCGGAGGCGCATTGCGCTAAGGTGGGAGTCAGTACGTTAGCATATGGCAAGGAGTATGATGCGGACCTTGCCAGGCACAGGGACGACAGTAAGTCTATAATCATTATTGACAAGTAAGATGTTCTCGGGTTTAAGGTCGGTATGAATTAGGTGGAGTTCATGAAGGACTACACCGAACCACATCAGAAACTGGGAAGACGGAAAAAAGAACGACCCACAAGCAACACTGCCGAGTAACTGCCGAGCGAAGGATTGTATGTGGTGTCGCGGGAACGGGGCGAATTCGTTCTCTTTCAGAAAGTCATACACGCACATGCCTAAAAGCTCCGATACTAGACATATGTGGTTTCTGTGATCGAACCAATGCAGTAGATGAATGCATTTGCTATAAAATCAAAGCCACGCGGTATGAGGAAGGTACACACAGCCCTCGGGGAAGAGACATACTGAACATTTGTGGGATCCTTCTCCTTGAGTTTCTGCAGGACACGGATTTCGATCTTACTGGCGTCACGATACTTCGGGATAGCACGGATGATTTTAATCGCCACCCTGTTATGGGTCTGGATGTCGACGGCTTCTACGACTTTGCCGAATGTCCCCTGGCCCAAGAGGCGAACAGTGCGATCTGCGGAAAGACTTAATCGATGGGAGAGAAGGAAGGGGAAAGAGTACCTACATCGGTTATGGATTATGTCATCTGGTACGATGATGTAGTGGCCCTCCTTATCGTCACACGGAACAACGCCGTTGGATGCCTGATGATGATGGTGCAGATAGACACGAGGATAAACACCTAGAGAAGTTGATGTTAAGAAATGAGATTACGTACATCCACTGTGGCAGGGCCGCTGCCACTGGCCCATGACTTTGCGGAGGGAATGGCGGCCTGTTGTTGCAAGCCGGGAGCAGGTCTCTTTGTCAGAGTCCCACGAGATTCGTCCGCAGGGTCTCGCTTCCTCTTTTTTGGCGCTGGCGCCACCGGGACAGCAGAAGATGTGCTCGCGGACAAGGCCATTGCCTCTGCTGCAGCGCGGGCTCTAGTTCTGATTGGGGCGGAGTATAACGGGGGCTGGTAAGAAGCGGAATATGCGTTGGTGTGGGTAGTGGTGGGAGATATGGTTGATGGGGGTGGAGTATCGTCAATGACGATTACTTCGCGGACCCTCCCTTCATTGTCGACTTCTTGCACTTCGCTGTAGTTGACGGTGTACTGGTGGACCCGTTTTCTCTTGCGAGAGACGACTGGGGGTGTGGGCATGATAGTTGAGTTTGTTGTGTGAGGAGAACTCAGCGATGGGAGGTGATATTGGGTAAGGATTGGAGGAGGTAAGTGGGGATGTTGAACGACGACGACTTGCATGGCTGCTGGGGTGATGGTGGTGGTATGGGACGAAGAGACGAGAGTGGAGGGCAGACGAGATTGAAAGCCAGCACGGCCGTGCTAAAGTTGTCCCAACGGCTCGCTCTCTTCTCTGCGATGCGGCAACACGGGTGAAGTGCTGTTTGTTGTGTTCTGTTTGTCGCGTCACTCCTTGCATATGTACCTGTCTCAAGCCGGCTCAACGCATTTTATCCGCCCTACTAGTTAGATCGGTTTATCTCGGATAGTGTGAGATATGGCGTGGAGTTTGATTTTCAAGTGCCCTCTCCTCCACGTTTGACAGGCGCGTATCCATGCACTGCAGGGCACTAGTCAGCAGGACAGCTCGGCCAGGCGTCCTCCGCGCCATCACAGCGTGACAGAACACACCTCCCAATCCGGTGAACAGTGGTCACACAGCTTTCTTCCCTACTGTACACGCGCGGAACTTACGTCGCCTTTCGAGCCCAGCTGTACTTCTCTGTCATATATACGCTAGGTGCTCCTAACAGACTGTTGGCCTAAGTATCGAAGTGGAGTCCCCTCTACTTTTTGCCTGATCACGGAGAAGTTATGGCAGAAAAACGTTTTTCGTGCGGAATTGTGACCTGGGACTTTCCTGTTCGCACGTCACGCTCGGCCGTGACGGAAAGAGGCAGTCGCTCGCTGGGGACGTCGACTGCGCCCAGCTGCCAGTTCTCTTCACAAGGCCAGCGTCCATCTCGACGGGGACCCAGTCACCCAAGCTTCGCAACATGCGAGGCCTGCCATTCCCTACAAATGCTCTCTTCGACCGTGAGACCACCAGCGAAGTAGGAACCCCCGTTAGCCACGTCGACGACATTCCTATCGATCCTGCACTCGCTGGTACGGCATTCATCGACACCGCCTTCGAAGGGGGCCCGAACGGGCCTATGTGTGATCCTGCACAGGTGAGATTTGACTCGTATTATTGCCATGAAACACGGACGGCGGCACCGAACGCGTCGCGTTATGGTCGTTGAGTAGGCGTTTGGACCGGGCAAAAGCGTGCTAATTGTTACGCTGATCAGTTCCAGCCCATCTTCGCTCACCATGATCCTGGACTTGTGTGTCGAAGACACTATTCCCAAGAACCCTCTCAATACGACCAGGGGCCCAGGGGTGATCCGTTTGCTCCCCAGCCATCTGCCACTTACACCCCGATCCCGGAAGTAGTTACCCCACCCCCAAAACTACTGAAGAGAAGAAGAAAGCCCAGGAGAGAAGAGGAATGTGGGTTCTGTCAGGGGAATGATTCTAAGAACAAACTAGGCGAACCGGAGTCGATGGTTTCCTGTGATGAGTGCGGGCGGAGCGGTATGTTTGGCATTTCTTCCCACTCCGACCGCAATGCTTAGCAGATCTCGCCCCTAGGTCACCCCAGCTGCATGGAACTCGCTCGTGTTGCGGACGTGATGAGATCCTATCCTTGGAGATGTATCGAATGCAAGATTTGCGAATTGTGCCAGGAGAAGGGCGACGATGTAAGCGTTTCTTCATGCATTTTGTTGTGTTCACTCATTTTCTGATAGGAGAGAATTCTTTTCTGCGACTTCTGCGACCGAGGTACTGGTTTGATTACATAGTTTCAGTTGTTCACTAACCATCAGCACAGGATGGCACATGGACTGTCTCTGCCCTCCATTGGAACAAGCCCCTCCGGGACAATGGCACTGTCCCGAATGTCCTCCTATTGATTTACTCCAACCTCATGACGCTCCCCTTGCCCAGCCGGGCACGTTCCCCATTAAACCACCTCAACACCCTCAGCGCCCAGATGCGAGCGAGTCCGTTCGCGAGCCCGAGCCCGAGCTTGAAGTTGATGTGGAAGCGGTAGCAGAAGACAACACCGAAGCAACCGAGGAAGAGGATTCCGCGACCGAGTCTTCCAGTTCCGATTCAGGGTCAGACGAGCCTACCGTGGGCGCTCCGACACCGCGCCGTCCATCGGCTGTCAAGAAGAAGCGTCCAAAGCGCAAGTCAGAGGTAACGCGCCCACCAAAGCGTATGCGTCTCACTGTGCGCTCCCCTGCACCTCCTCTCGTTGTGCGGCTTCGCATTCCTCCTAAAGGGAAGGGAAAAGATCGCGAAGAAGATCCCGAGAAGAATATGTTTGAAGACTTGCTATCGTCGGCTGAGAGAGATGTTTCGAAGACCGCTATCGAGGGTACAGACAGGGCACGATTCGATAGGAGTAGACTGGCCGCTGACGTGCGTGTTTCGTGGCCTGAGGATTATTCTACGAGGTAGTTGATGGTTTTCGCTGTATAGGAGAAGCTGGCACCACCGCAACCGCCCCCTCCAACCTCGGCCACCGATGTGACGGACTCGCCGGTTGCCGGTCCGTCTTCCCGACCCCTCCGCTCCAACACTCTGCACCAAATATCCATCCCATCTACCATACCAACCCCATCACCCGTGCCATCCACTCCTGGTCTTCATCCACATACGCCAGGTTATGGTCCCCAGAGTCCGAACACCCCCACCGGTCACGAGCATCCACCCACTCTGCGTATACGGGTCATTCGCTTTGGGCGATATGACATTCACCCCTGGTACGATGCACCGTTCCCTGAAGAGTACGCAAATATTCCGGATGGGCGTCTCTGGATATGTGAGTTTTGCTTGAAGTATATGAGGAGTGGCTTTGCCTTTGGTCGTCATAAGGTGATGGACCTAGAACTTGCGCAGGAGGACGAACTCAACTTTTTGATTTTAGATGAAATGCAAGGCTCGACATCCGCCAGGTGACGAAATATACCGCGATGGCCAGGTTTCCATCTTCGAGGTGGATGGACGGAAGAACAAGATATACTGCCAAAATCTCTGTCTTCTGTCAAAGATGTTCCTCGACCACAAATCTCTTTTCTATGATGTCGAACCTTTCCTCTTCTATGTTATGACGGAATTTGATGACGTCGGGGCTCGGTTCGTGGGGTATTTTAGTAAGGAGAAATGTTCGCCCAAGGACTACAACGTAAGCTGCATCATGACTTTACCCGTGAGGCAGCGTCAAGGATGGGGAGGCTTTCTCATCGACTTCAGTGCGTCGACACACGATTTGCGACGTCCTCCTTTCATTTAACAGCCCTATTTAGGTTACTTGCTGTCGAAAAAGGAGCGACGCACCGGTTCTCCAGAGAAGCCTTTATCCGCGCTCGGTGCACTTGGTTACAAGAACTACTGGACCCTCGCAATAATGCGGTACTTGAAGACGGCTCCTTCCCAACCCACTCTCGAAGGTTAGCCATTTTTTCCACTATCCATGGGTTAATTTTCCCTCATACCAGGCGTCGTTCACTCCTGTCGTCAACAGATATAAGCCGCGCGACCTCCATGACGTTTGAAGATATCTACAGTATCCTTTTGCAGCAGGGTATGATCGCTACACAGGCTGCCACCCCAACGTCAGCTCGTCCTTCACCAGGACATTCAATAAAGTTTCCTCGGGGTCGCAAGAACGGGATTGCTCGGCGACATCTACAGCGGACAAACACGCAGAAGGACGAAGAGGGGAGTAACCAGGGGTCTCCATTTATTCTTCCCACGCGTTACGAGATATCGTGGGACCCGGACGCGGTCGATCGATGGCTTGACAGGTGGGAACAGAAGGGGTATCTGAAAGTCAAACCCGAGAAGCTAAAGTGGACACCGTTCTTCTTAACGAGAACGAGGGCAACCGGAGAGATCTTGCAAAGTGAGATGGGGATCGGCATCGAGGCATTGAGCGGAGCACCGAAAACGCCAGTTCCACCATCAGAGAATGGTACCCCCGCAGCGGTGGATGAGAGTAATAGGGAGAAGCTGCCCGCCCCAGACCCTGGAGAAGCGGCTAAAGAGAACAAAACCGTTACTGGCGACGGACTCGCTGGTGTATCGGAAGCGTCTGCGGCACGCCTCTTCGATGACGTGCTGGCCGATTCTACGAGTACGCCGAAGAAGCTGCTGCGGAGCAGGGCTAAGGATGATACCATCCGTCCTGTCGACTTTCGCACGCGGTCGAGTACGGGGAGAAATGAGAACCACCATCCACCACCATTGCGGCAGACACGGTCGAGTCGTCGACTAATAGTTGACGAAGAGAACGATCGAGACGTCCAGAATGTCCCTGACGGCAACCTTCCAGATGACCTCGCCGCCGTTCCAGCTAAGCGCTGCGGCGGTCGGCTATCAAGAAAACCCTCACCCTCACCACATGCGCCATGCGATGAAACAATGCCGCAGCCACGGTCACCACCATCATCAACGACATCACGCAAACGCAGAAGGATCGACACCCCTCCCCGTGATGGTTCACCATCACCGTCTGAACCCACATCGGAGGTGACGGGCGAATGGCGGGCTAACCTGCTTGTTCACCCAATGAAACCTGCCATTAATCTCGTCAACGGTCAACCAAGCCAGCCGAATGGGGTTTCCTGGCCTCCGAGCCGTCCTGTAGAACACTCGGCCACTGATGCTGCTGAGAAAGGCGAAGAAGAGCCTGTGCGCGATCATTCTCACTCTAACGGTGCGAATGGGTTCTGTGACGGGGATGTAAAGACAGAGGATATCAGCACTCCTCTGATGGGAATGACTAGCCAACTGAGCGCTTCGAGTGATCATACCGTTGTTGTCACCAACCAGGTGAATGGTGTAGGACTGCCTGGAAAATCACCGAGCGACATACGGCAACCCACAGCGTTTCCGGAGCCGCGCCCCCCTATACTCGTTGGTGGAACCCTCGAATTCGGTGGGGTCCATGACTCTGATCTAGACGCTGAGGGGGACACTGACGACGAGATGTGAACGGGCGAGAGGACGTTCCATGGCATTGTGTACTCGTACTCGTATAGCTCTGTAATTATTGTCACATCCATTATTAGGTTAGGAGGCTTTTTTCTCCTGTAGTCCACCTTGGAGATTTCGAATCAAAGGCTGCAGAGGCGAACTGGAACGAACGGGCGAGCGTATTTGTAGGTGTTTGTCCTCGGCTCTCCCGCTAACACACGGTGTGCGTGTCTTGCGAGCGAGCCACATCGAGCGCGAGCGGTTCACGGCTGGTTCATTGCAGTTCGCTGAGGAGACGAGCTCCCCCTCCCGGATGGACAACTCACAACCACACGGGTAAGCACCTTTTGAAAGGGTTCGCCATACAGGCCAGCATAACGGGCGGCGTTCGCTGGTGCAATGTCTTACGCCCTCTTGTGTGTGGTGTAGTGATCCCAGCATGGCTTTCAGTCACCTTCCACGAGATCCGACGCTTCAAGGCACCATCGGCAATGTGAGCACAATACCGGGATGCACGCTACCCGCTCTCATCTCCTCTTACAGAGCCTGAACCAAGCACTCGGATCACACCTCACTCCAGGACTGAGCTCGCGGTCGACGTTAATTCACGAAAGTTCATACAGATTGACAGACTCACCGCCGACCCTTATCGATGCGAACGGGAACGCACGACCCAATCCAGCCGTAACGAGCTCCCCACATCAGGCTATCCATGATTTTGCAGTTGCACTAGCCAATAATAATAATAATGACAGTTCCGCCGCCAACAACGGAGTGAAGCGGAAACACGCTCCTGATGGCCCAAACACCTTATCATCAAATGCCCAAATTGGGAAGCGGCGGAGGGACGTCGAAGATTTGGGCGATTTCGAAAACGATCCAAACCATGGTTCAAAACATTGGACAGAGGAAGAAAAGACGGAGCTCTTCAAGTGGCTTATGGGGGATGGAGAGGACGAGCATTGGAACGCCCTTCGCACTGCTAAAAATTCGTGCTTTCGCAAGGTAGGCTCCCTTCCCGCTCGAAGGGATGGAACGACGTCTTTACTTGGGTGACAGTGCGCCGCTGAGGTTTTTGGCGGAAAGAAGACGTATCAAGCACTCAAAGGCTGCTACGAGCGTAATTTCAACTTGTTCAAGTCCATTCATATTTTTGAAATATTTCACGGGCGGGCGGGTAACTCGCCCGTCAATGGAGTAAACGAGAGTGACAGGTTGCGGGAGTACGAACGTCGTCTACAGCTCGCCCGGAAAGGAGGTTGTGATATTGGCAACATTAGTGCCCGCACTATCGATCACTGGCATCGAACAGGCTGGTACGACCTGTTCTGCAGCAGGTGAGATCAGCCCGAAGCTCCGAAGTTCCACTGACCTGCTTTAGGTGGAATGACGACCCGGCCACCACGCGCCCGTCGGGAAGTCGGCAGAATGGGTCGGGCATTGGTTTACCCACGGGGAACGATGATATGGATGATGATGACCGTCTGTCGGACGCCGTAGAGGCAACACCAAACCCACCAAGTATACCGATACAGCCCCTTGCACGCACTTTTACCCACTCCCAGTCAATCGGCCCGCACGCCTCTACCATCCCTGACATCATCGTTCCTGAAACTCGGCCATCTAGCTCGGGTAGTCGAGCGCTTGCGTCGAATGTAACACCTATGCAATTGCAGGCGGATCAGTCATCTACCGCTGTTACTGTTCCTCAATCCATGCTAGCTGCTTGTTTACAGCTCCTTCAGGCCCAGGCCCAACACAGCAAACTAAAGCTGGAGTATTTACGACGGCGTGAAGAACGGGAAGAGAAAGAGAGCGCAGCCCGACGAGAAATGGAACGGCTGCGATTGGAACGCGAAAAGGCGGAATGGGAACATAACAAGGAATCTGTCAAGATGAAACAGCGAGCCCAGCTCGCCACCGAACTCTTAAACAATCCCGTAGTTGATGGTTCCGTGCGTCAGGCAGCGGTGGATTACCTGAAGAAGCTCTTTTCGGACTGAATTCTTACTGAGGCGGCTGGATTTAATCTTACGACGTTCTTGCGGGCGACTGTCGGATCCACTTTTCGTTCTGTATCTCGTGCTGTCACTGTTTTCATTGTGTTGTCTAATGTATCCTTCTTGCTAGTAGTAGTCGTGGAGGGGACACTCAATATATTTACTATCGGTCTTCTAGCTGGAGTACCTACAACGTTCTCCCTTGCGTCGAGCAAGTGTGACATGTGTCAAGTGTAATTCACGATTGGCAACGTGTGCGTGGACATATCAGATCACCGAAGTGACACACTTGCAGCGATGTTCACGTTAAATACGTTCTACAGCTTGAAGAAAACTGGTATCAGGAGTGAACGAGCTTTCGCCACGCGGTTGGAGTCGATCAAGTCTCATAGATTCATTTCCATCTCAAGCCTCTTAGCCAGCTCCCTATCTGCTTCCTCAATTTCCCTTCTCCTTGCTTCCTGTCTTCTCCTCTCCAATTGCTCTTCGTGCGCTTGCTCTCTCCTAGCAACTTCTGCATCTGCCGCCTCCTGACGTCTCCTCTCTCTCGCCAGCATCTCTTCGCGCTCAGCCTCTTCCTGCGCTTCTCGGGCCAGAGCAAGATCGGCCTCTTCCTGTCTGCGACGCTCAGCTTCCTCGGCGTCAAATTGAGCACGAGCAAAAGCTGCGTCAGCGGCCTCTTGTTCAGCACGTGCCTGAATCCGAGCCAATTCCTTCTGCCATCGACGCTCGGCCTCAGCTTCCTCCTCATGACGGCGCTTGCGCTCTTCCTCCTCACGTTTCCGCCGTTCTTCCGCTTTCCTTAGTTCTTCCTGGCGTTTTCTCTCCTTTTCTTGCCTTTTCCTTTCCTCTTCTTCACGTCTGAGCCTCTCCTGTTCGAGTTTCCGCCTGCGCTCAGCCAGTTGCTTCCGCTCCTCTTCCTCGCGTTTCAATCTTTCTTCTTCGAGCTTCCGTTTTGATTCGGCCTCTTGCCGTTGCTTCTCTTCCTCCACTTGTCGTTGACGTTCTTCTTCTTGACGCCTACTTTCTTCTTCTTCGAGTCGTTTCCTCTCCTCCTCTTCACGCAACCGCTTCTCTTCAGCTTCACGCCGGACACCTTCCTCTTCCTCCCAGCGTCGTCGGGCTTCGGCTTCGGCTTCAGCCTGCAAGATTCTTTCTCGTTTCTCTGCCTCCTTCCTACGCGCCTCTTCATCCTCGAACCTCCTGCGGGCTTCCTCCTCAATTCGTTTTTCCTCTTCCTCCTCCTGTCGCTTACGCTCTTCCTCTGCCTTCCTCTGCTCATCCTGCCGCCGCCGTGCCTCTGCCTCGATCACTTTCTTTTTCGCCTCTACTCGCCTCTCCCACTCTTCTGCATCGATCTTTGATGTCGTGTCGTGTGCAACCGGTTTTGGCCCTATATCCGACTCTACCTGGGCACGTGCCTCTGCTTCCTCAGTGGTTGCAGGCGGCTCGGTTGGGAGGGGGACAGTTGCAGGGTCCACCGGCGAACTTGGCGTTTCAGTCGGCACGCTTGGAGATTGGCACGTTGGAGACGCGACTACAAGTTCATGTGGTGTGACGGTGGGTAGGTCAGGGGAAACGGGGAAGTTGCCTGCAGCGAGCGGAGATCCGGTAGGAGACGTGGATGTCTGTGAGTGCTGCAAGGGCGGCGGGGGTGGTGGTGGTGGTGGTGGTGGCGGCGGCGACGTATGAGATGCTGGCTGCTGGGCTTGTAGTTGTGATTGCGTCGGAACTGAACGAAGCAGCGGTGGTGGTGGAGGTGGGGGCGGGGGCGGCACTGTGAAGCGTGGTTGTGGTTGCGACTGTTGAGAGGGATGATATGGTTGGCCCACGGGTTGTGGGTGAGAGGTAGGCGGCGAAGGATATGGTGACTGTGCCTGGAAGTGAGGTTGTGGAGTTGGGGCTGGAGCTGGGATGTGTGGTGGATAAGGTGGATGAGCCTGGTGGCATGGCTGCGGTGTTCCCGGAGGTTGAGAATCATGCAAAGAATATAGTGTTTGTTGCGCAGGTTGCTGCGTCTGGGCAAATGGTGGACTTTGTGGTACGACTGGGGGAGGGTGAGGTGAAGGTGAGTGGGAGCGCGTTCGCACACCTGGCAAATAGGGAGTACCAGTAGTTGGATAGCTTTGCGGCGAAGGCGTCGAAGGAGGTATCGGGTTTTGGTTTAAAAGAGAATATTGTGAAAGTGGTCGAGACTGTGCCGGGGATTGAGGATAGGATAGGAGGGGCGATTGGCCGTATGATTGGAAGTGTGCCTGGGTATTATGTTGATCATACCCTTGGAATGAGGCTTCCTGTGGGTGGAATGCATCCGGGGGTTGTGCTGATGGAGCGGGAAGAGGGAAATGAGGAATGTCGTCCTCGCTGAATTCCTGGATGAATATCGCTGGAGGTGAACCCCCATGATGTTCCTGCGCAAAAGATTGCGCGGGTGATGACCTGCGATGAGGGTGATTTGCGTCAATGTCTGGAGATGATGTAGCAATGACGCCGGAGAGTCGCTGAGAATCTTGTCCAAGAACTTGAGACGGCCGCCCTCCGCGTCCTGGACGAAGGACAGTGGGGACGTGTCCAGACTTCTTTCCGATGGGTTTGTTGTTGTTCTGGTTTCCCGGAACAGGCGGTAGCTCGTCCTTCTGCTTTAGAATGAGTGGCTGCACGACATTACTCGAAGACTGCTGGGGCTGCGACGATGGGCTTGCTCGAGGATGCAAGGATGCTAACATTGAAGACGGCAGCGGTTTGCTTGATGTCCTTTCCCTTGGTCCAGAAAGGGGAAGTCGACCGGGCTGGGGCACATCGGTCTGCGGAGTAGGCAAATTGTTAGACGAGTTTACATATTGATCTCGTAAGGTGTAGTGGGAGACTGGTCTCGCTAGCCGATCAGGTATAAGCTTAGACGGACGACGGGTAGGTGGCGGTGGTGAATTTGCGTAGAACGTCATCTCGAGGTATACTTCGCCTCTCGCCCCGGCCGAGGTCTCTAATTGGACCCAATCTGAGACGATTGACGGTCAGCAGAACAACCAGGAGCACCACCAGATACTATCCTCACCATCAAATTCGCCAGTTTTGAGTGTTTCCTCGATATCTACTGTGCCCTTCCCGAGAAGTATATCCTCCGCCTTGGCCTCCTGCTTATAACAAGACACCTCCAACACTCGATTCTGTCTATCCTTGCCGGGCTCCGCATAAACGGGGAAGCGGAATTCATCGTCCCATTCCGGATGCTGACCACCTTTCGGAGCGACGTTGGTCTTCTTTGTCTGACCACAGAGAGTCACCTGAGCATAGGGGTCTTGTTTGTAAAATGAAGGCTGGTGCAGGTGCCGCGCTTTCAGCACGACGACAACGAGGGTGCCGATTTCTTTCGGCTGGGACATGATGGGGAATAGTTTCTTGTCAACACCCGAGCCCTATATGCAGTATTTCAAGCTGCGGGTTGCTCCCCGTGGGGCTGTACGGTCCGGATGTAGCTGGCTGTGCTCGTTGTGTACTTACTACGACTCCAAATGAAAACGAATATCCGACGGGTATCTGTGATCAATGATGGGAAAGTCGTCTAAGTCTCCATCACATACGTAGGAGGAGAGTCGTACTGGTAGATTTTCAGCCGTTGTGACGGATAGCGTTATGATCGAACTTGAAGCTTGAAGCTTGAAGACAGTGCCACTGGCATCACGATGAAAAGTTGAACGTCACCCAAACACCGATGACAACAAATCGTTTGCTCATATATCTACCAACTAACTGACAAGTGGCCAACGTATCAAAGCCCAGTCGTCTATGTCCGTCTATCATATCAATTCGCCAGCTTCAATGCAGTGCGCGTGTGGAGACACTCGTAAGATCATCAAAAGATATCGAAGATCTCTCACACATTCCGCGGAATATGCCACTTGGGATGGAGTAAAGGTTCACAGGTGTATCGAATTCCTGAAGTCCGCGTCAACTCACGGATCTTCAGAGGCGAAGAAACAATGCTCACAGCAATTGTTCCTGCGTCAAGAACGCAGATCCTATCGTAAGATATAATAGTCCGCAGACGGTCTGCAGTTCGTGAGTTCCTGCTCTAGATACAATGAGTCATTCTATTGATACTCACGGGCAATGCAAAGGACTGTGCGATCTCTAAACTCCGTGGTGATGGTGTCTTGGATCTTATGATCGGTTTCGTAGTCCACCGACGCTGCGGCGTGAGATAAGATGGTTTTGTCAGAAGCGACAAGCACGAGGACATACCAGTGGCTTCGTCTAGAATGAGTATCTTGGTATCATTCACCAACGCTCGCGCGAGAGATACTAAAGAACGCTGTCCGATAGACAGGTTACTACCATCTTCATCTATAGGACTGTCAAGGGTGAAGCGGGTTCCATGGGCCGGCGTGCCATTCGACTGCTCCACTTGAGTTGTGTTAGACTGTAACTCGCGTGAGGATTCTATAAGGTACGCCCGCTTCAAAGCATGCCAAAGACGCGCGTCATCGTGCAACCCAAAGGGGTCTAGGTTCGTCCGAAGCGTCCCAGAGACTGTAGGTATTCAATCATCGGCCATGGCATGGTTTCACGGAAACACAAACTCACAAAGGAACGCATCTTGGGGAATAATGGAGAGACTCTTCCTGAGTCGGGACAAGCCAACCGCTGCGATGTTCACGCCGTCAATCTCAATGGAGCCTGACGGCAGCTCGACGATGCGGAATAAAGCCGTCATTACGGACGACTTTCCTGCTCCGGTTCTAGGTGCCAGTTAGTTTACTCCCTGCTTATATGGTACATGCATATAATACCCACCTTCCAACGATACCGATTTTCTCACGTGGAACGACGGTCATGTTCGAGCCCTTGAGCACTGGCGGCAGCTCTGGGCGATACCTCATTACAACGTCATTCATAACTATCCTGCCTTCGGAGGGCCAGTTCTCAGGGACAGAGGCATTATCCACATCGTGGGGCGCCTCCTGGTCGACTTCATCTGCATAATGAACAACACGTTCCACACTATTCATATTGTTCTCCACGTCCGCAAATTGGCGGACAGCCCATCCGAATGACTGTGAGATGGGTTCAAGAAGAGAAGCCAAATAGTAGAAAAACACAAACCTGCTGCACACCGAGAACATACGACAACACGACACCGGTTTGCCCTGGTGAAACGCTGAAGCGAGTGCCAACTGCCAGAAGAGCTACAGCAAAAGTGAGGGTTACACCGAGAAGATCGAGACGTATGCCAAGCCACCGCTTCGATATCACATCGTCAGTTTACATTCTTTTCACGTCCTGAAGATGCCCACCTGATTCGTTACCGTCAACCAATATGCTCTGAGAATACGTCAGAAAGTCAAGCAGGCAATGTAACTTTGTAACTCACCTGTTTTCAATATCGACTAGTTCATGATCCTCTTTCTTGAAACGGTCAATCTCGCCGTAAGCGCGGATCGTCGTCAAACCTGATAACGTCTCTGAGAAGTGAGCATAAAGGGATCCTCTCAGAATCGCATCTGCGGTGAGTCAGTACAAAGTTTACATAACCCCCATAACAATCATACCAATGCGCTAAGACAAAACCCTGATTAGCAACACAGATTGAGAGAAAAGAGCTATACTCCCACCTTCAGCTCTCTCGCACTCGTTCGGTAGAAAATCGCAACGTAGCAGTAGACGACTAAAACAGCGAAAACGACAACCGAGAACCAAGGTAAGACAACAGAGATTAATATAATAGCTCCAAGGATTTGAGCAGTAGTAGCAAAGAGCATGCGTAGTGCATCTCCAATAAGATTATCAATGGAGTCGATATCTACACATAACGTGAGTTCCGCTGTCCCACCAAACTCCGAGGTGACAATACCTTTCGCAAAAAGATTCATGATACGACCAAGGGGCTAATGCGGGGTAGTGAGTTGAGTCCAATGACAGGTCGAGAGGAAAATTACCGTCGTTTCGAAGAAGCTCATAGGCGCGTGAAGGACACGGCAAATAGCTCTCTGCGGACTTTCAGTAGTACCCACGAGGAGGCACAATTAGCCGCACCTCATGCAAATTTCGCGATGCATAGTAGGTGAGCAGGGCAAATATAAAGCCCACGACAAACATGGTGATGGCTTGCGAAATACCAAGAGCGGCATAAACACCCATCTATAACCACCGAATTATCAGAAGAGCATGCGACCTAGGACGCGTTGCATCTCTTACATAGAACCCTTGGGGGTAGTTCCATTTCCTGAACGGGGGTGAGCTAGCTAATACTGCCATCATCATATCGTCTCTTACATTTCTTCCCAATAAACTAGCCTACAAATTTAGAAGTCAAAATCATTAGACACTCCCGATGGGACGGCAGGCTTACCAGTAGGCAGACATGACATTTGCCCCCTGCATGATAACCAAAGATATGAGGAGCGACGGGACGAATATCAGACCGTGACCCGCTAAAAGGTATTGCTGGTAGATTTGCCAGCGAACAGCACCGGTATTGCGTTCTTCCTCTTGCATCATACCCTTACTCTTGACGGCATCTTTCTTCTCTGGCTCTTCCGAGTGCTCTTTCTTGGCATCTTCTGATTTCGCAGAAGGGCCTTCCTTCGATCCGAATTCCCTTACGAATCTGGCGAAGGCACCCTCATTAGCCATCAGCTCATGGTACGTCCCGCTTTCGGCAATCTGCCCGTTGATGATCGTGTAGATGCAATCTGCTTCTGGGAGGAAATGCAGTGCATGAGTGACAAGGATGCGGGTTTTGCCACCATTGTCGTTCTTCAGAACATTATAAAAAACGTCTTTTCCAACGTGAGCATCCAGAGCAGATAGAGGATCCTGGAACTAGTTATGAATAAAAGGTGAAGGCTCAGCCTCGAAATAACGCACGTCAAAAATCTGGATATCGGTGTTACAGTAGATGGCACGACAAATGTTGATACGCTGCTTCTGTCCACCAGACAGGGATATGCCCTAGACATACGATGAGTGTTGAGAGTTTTTAGTCCCCACATACAGCTTACCTTCTCACCAACTTCCGTGAGGTCGTAATTAGGGAGTATCTGAAGATCAGCTTCCAAACAGGCATCACGGATGGCCTTCCAATATCTTTTCTCTTCGAAAGGTCGTCCAAAGCAAACGTTATCACGAATGGTAGCGTTCTTTCGAGAACTAATTAGTCTTGTTACTGAAACACAGAAGAGTAATAGCAACACACCTATATCCAGGCGCTCTGAGCGCAATAGGAGACAGTGCCACCAAACTCGACGGAGCCGGCGGTTCTCCGCATTTCACCAGTGAGACCTTGGAGTAAGGAAGTCTTGCCCATACCAACTGCACCAACGATAGCCACCAGCTGGCCACGGGGTATCTCCAAATTCACATCTTTTATTTGGAATATATTGGCCTCATCCACCTGTTTCTGTTGCGCTGGCGAGGAGGGCTTGGAGGTGCCTTTGTTATCAAGCTTAGCCCTCTTACCACCTTTCAGTTTCTTGGGATCTTCCGGTTGTGGGGGTGGGATATCCCAGCTAAAAGAAGCACCCTTGACCATAAGGGCGAAATCTAGTCCTTGATTGTGAACAAGGGTTTCATCTGACGTCTCGGCAACGAAAACGTCATACAAACGTTCGCAAGCAGTGGCGGCATCTGAGATGGTACTGATAGACATGGCTACCACAAGATCAGTCCGCGAAATGTGAGAGATTCGCCAGAGGCCACATACGCAACAACATGAGTGGCAGTCTAAGTAGTTGGAAGAGGGTCAACGAGGTGAATACTGTCGCTGCGTCGAGGGAGTGGCCGAGGAGGGAATATGTGATGAATGCGATTACGGACGCTAACGCAGGCAGAGACAAGGCTACTGCGTTCATAGCAGCGCGCAGGACGAGAAGCGTACGGATGTAACTGCGATTTTGCGTGAAAATGTGTTTCAGGATCCGAGAAATGTGGCACATACCCCATCTCCAGATAACGGAACTCAGAGATGCGTTTCAAGAAGGGACCTTCCCACGCGAAGAACTTGATAACCTTCATACCTCCCAACATTTCCTGGAGTGATTTCGAACGCTTGTCGGTCCACTGCATACTTTTTAGTCTGAACGAGAATAAGCGTTTTACGGTATATGTGTTGATAGGTGTCACGACAATGAAGAGCGCAAAACCGGCCAAAGCACTAGGACCCAAGTTGATAAGGAGGAGGATCAGACAAATGACAAGCTGTATCGGAGCTGTCCACGCCATGTGGAAATAACCCATGCAATAGTCGACGCGTGAAACGTCTGTAGAGATGTGATTGACCAATCTTCCGTTACTCAAGGTAGCCCTGGAACGTGATGTGAGGTTGAGAGATCGGGAGTAGATAGCTGTTATCAAGCCTCCACGCAAAAGCACGCCACTGGCCATGCTTCGGTAGAAGAAATGATTCATACACCAGGACGAGATCAGCTGGAGTGCAAGGAGCACAAAGGCGAGCCCTACACCAAACCCAATGGATGGTGGACGCTGTCCTGTAGAGTGATCGGTATAGGAATTGGTAACGAAAGTGATGATGCTCTAAACAGTTATTTAGAACAATCGCAAATATTGATAGTATTGCATGCCGAACCTTGACAACAAGAGGGCTGGTAACCTGGGCAGTATCAGCGATAACTTTAAGAACACCGCCAGACCAAAAGAACCACTTGATACTATCGTTCATGGCAAGTATGAGGCTCGCTTTACGTTTACCATCTCGTTCTCTCCAACACTTTTCTCTGTCAACCCTATCGCCACGGACAACCCACCAGATAGCCCTTAGGCCAGGCTCAACCTTGCCGTTCTCCAGTCTGGCGTTGTACTCCTGGGCTTCCTTGCATCGCCTCTTGAAAGACTCGAGTATGAGGTTGGCAATGCGATTTGAAGCATGCCGATCCTGTAACTTGTACAGATCAGGTGCTTCTAGGGGTCTGGCGTAGCCCAGGGACAGCAACGGCGTAACCCAGCTAAACAACAGCAAACTGAAGAAGCCAGCTGAAGCCTCTGGAGTCATGGGGGCATCGTGAACGGACTTTGGAGGAGGAGGTAATTCATGAGCTTTGGGGAACGTGAAGTACCTGTGTATAATGAATTTAGGAGGTGAGGTGCTGGAAATTCGACATGCGATGGTATCCTTACCTTATGATCTGAGAATAACGTAATGGTCGTTCGGTCTTTCCAGATTTCGCCTCCGTCACAGGATCCTTTGAGCGTTTCATCTTCGAGCGGAAGAGCACCTCCTACGGTGGCGGTTCAACGGCAGGAAAACCATGGCTTACCACACTTTGTACCAGAATACGTAGGTCAGGGGGGATATTACGAATACCGGATGACAATCGCCGTATGACAGGGCTGAGGGCAGCTTTGAAATAGTATGAAAATTTTCCCGCTCATCTCAGCAAACTCATCTGAGAAAAATGGTGAACCCTGATTGGTGGTTGTGCATCCGAACGGAGGCTTGTGGAACATTCTATGGAGCAAGTGTCCATAAGCGTTAGAAAAGCTGCTCTTTCCAACATCGCACTTACTATTAGCAGCAGGAAGAGATGAGAGGGTCACTAAAGGGAGGAAAATGAGTCAACCGATTTTCCTTGCTTGAGCCACTCATTGGGAGCTGTCATACTGGACTCATCGAGGTGTTGAATACTACAAGTGCTTACGGCGCATCCTTTGGCGCGAGGTAAGTAGGAAGAAAGGCCAATAAATTTGAGTTCGACACAGGATACTTGAACGGTTTCCGCGACATTCCCGCGTCGTGACGTGCCTGTGAAGAAAGGATATCAAAGATATACACGGGCGTCATGCTATCTCCTTGCTCTTCCGCAATTCGCTGTTGATACTACGGAGCAGAGAATCCCGAATTTCCCAGATAGGGTTGACGGTTATGCTTACAAATATCTCACGTGGTCAACGAAGGATGACAAGCAACGGTCGATAACATTAGCTTCACTCTCGTTGCCAGTATTAGATATGAGTACTCCTCTCATCGTTCAGGCAGTAAAGAGGCATACGGCCACTGTCATCTTCTTGCACGTGTGTATCATACATGCACTTATTCCGTAGCCTATCCCCGCGATCTAACCCGCAATTCGCTCGCAATAGGGTCTTGGCGATTCCGGGCGTGGATGGTTACCCGTCGCACAAATGCTAGGGAAAGATCCCGAGTTACAGCATATCAAGTGGATTCTACCGAATGCCCCAACGAGGGCCATCACCTCCAATTACGGCCTCGAAATGCCAGGCTGGTTTGACATATACACCTTTTCTTTCAAGGAATCAGGAGAGGAGGATCGTGATGGGATGCTCGAATCTGCAGGGATACTGGAAACCCTCGTAAAAGACGAGATTGCAACAGGGGTGGACGCAAGTCGGATTGTGTTGGGAGGATTCAGTCAGGGTGGCGCCATGTCACTCTTGACGGGCCTGACTTCCTCGTTCAGACTAGGAGGCTTGGTAGTCCTCAGTGGATGGCTACCTATCCGGAATGAGATCAAGAAGGTGAATCTCTTTGGGATGGAAAAATGATGTCACACTCATCTGGATCCTCTTCAGAGGCTTGCTTCGCACGCACCTTCACTACCGATTTTCATGGGGCACGGTGCTAGTGACCCTCTCGTGCCGTGCAGAATTGCAAAGATATCTGCTGAGTATCTCTCCGGAGAGCTTGGGATCGCCTCGCAGGAAAAGATTGGAGAACCTGGATTGACATTCAAGGAATACCCCGGGCTTGTGCATTCGGCATCTCCAGAGGAATTGGAGGACGTTGCAGTATTCCTTAGACGCGTTATCCCGGCGTCCCAGTAGAATGGCACGCGCGTGTCGCATAGCCGTGGACAATTGGTGTCTAATATATTGCATGCATGATGTGCCCTCCAGGACTCTCCATGTGAGCCAGTTTGCGATTTGCTATCATTGCCAGACACCCCCGATTGGAGCCATGTGATCGGGAATAGGAGTACCTGAAAACTCCATTCCATGGCTGCCGATGTCACTGCGCACTGCTTCGCTTGATTTTTTTTACGAGCTCCTTGTAACAACAATCGATTGCAGTTCAGATTTCTTAAGGTTTGACTGCCCCCAAGAAATGTGGGGGATGGGGAAGGCCTCGAGTGCGGAACTCATTGCAGCCTTGTAGATTTTCCGGTACGAGTTACTCCAAGAATGGCTTCTCTCGAACAATGGAGTGGCTCCTGCTACTGCACAGACATGTCCTTTTTTTGATAATGAAAAGCATACGGGTTGTGGTAAAAGCTTCTCCATGTGCGTCTACATGACTTAAGTCTAGGCGTGTCATACTCTCATTAGTTAAACGATAATTAGTGGTATCTCGATAGGCATGATGATGTACTGCGCTGGTTATACGGTGCATAGTGAGTACACTAGCTTCTTTAGGCATTGGTACTTGGGCAACCGTATCGCCGACCCGGTGTACGAGCACATAGATATAGCCTAATGGTCCACCGCAAGCCCACCGGTGCGAGCTGCATCACTCCCACCGACGGTCTGAACATCTCCACAAACAGGCTTGCAACATGGTAGCAGAGTCATATCCCGCTCTTGTCGTTCCGGCTGTTGAGAAGCATTCAGCGACTATTATCTTCGTGCACGTGGGTGTCATCGCTGCCATGTACCACGAGCATTTCACCTGACATCGTGGTTTCAGGGCCTAGGTGATTCGGGTCATGGATGGAAGGCTGCCGCCGAAACCTTAGGACAGAATCCCTCTCTGCAGCACATCAAATGGATCCTTCCTCATGCCAATAGCCGGCCTGTGACCATCAGTAACGGCAAGGAAATTCCCGCCTGGTTCGACATATGCTTGAATGCTTTGAAGGGGTCTGAAGAACAGCACGAACACGTCAAAGTGACCCCATCGGGCAACTTACAGAAGGTAGCATGCAATGGATTCGAGGACCACGAGGGAATACTCCAATCCGTGCAAATCGTCAACGATATCATCAGGCAGGAGATTGAAAGTGGACTGGGTGCAGATAGGATCATATTGGGAGGATTTAGCCAAGGAGGCGCCTTGTCGCTTCTGACTGGGCTGACAACCGAGTATAAGTTGGGAGGCGTGGTCGCACTGAGTGCGCTGTTGCATCTCCAGAAAGAGCTCAAAGAAGTGAGTAATGGCTATCAAAAAGTTTCGTGATCCGTCGGAAGTCAACTCAACTTGATGGGCGCTTTTGACAGATAATCACTCAGCATGCTCGTTCTCTACCAATCTTCTGGGCCCACGGAGATGTAGATTCGCTGGTGCCTACCAAACTGGTGGAACAATCTGTCGGTTTCCTTACGAGTTTTGGGATTTCACGTCTTGAACAGGAAGAGCTTGGAAAGCCTGGGCTTGCTTTCGTGACCTATGCCGGGCTTGGACATTCTTCTTCTCAGGACGAATTGCGCGACATGGGCGAGTTCATGAGCCGTGTCGTTCCTGTAGATACCATCTAACAGAAGAGTAGTAAACAATTACTGCCGACTTCAATTTGCAATGTGGTTGTGACCCTGGACGAGTTTGCTGGCGTGTCCGTGAAGCTCGAAGGTTCCCTTCAAGTTGAGTCAACGATAAACTGCACTCACTCTCTGCGAATGAATTAATGACATACGACGTATTACGAGCATCCCAGGATTCCTTGACTCATTTTTAACTCATCATCAGTTAGTCTGATTACTAATACGTCACTATACCATGACGTATTGCTGCTGACTCCGGGACCGCACAAAGTTGAAACGAACTGCTTGTCCCAGGATAAGTCGGTGCACGATTTTGTACCTTTCGGTTGCCTGGGGCTTCCACACTCGACCGGTTAGGGAGACCCACGGTGCCAGAAACGCTTCTCTGATTGGTGCACAAGACAGGGCGTGGAAGGGTGTGAAACTACCAGCTTCGAACTCAGGGTTCCAAACCGATCCGGTCTGTATTATCGTTGGTAAGCCCTTCACGTGTCGTGCCAGCAGTTTTCTGACGTGCCTGTGGGTTCCTTGAAGGCCTTGCTGCATATCTGGTCCACCTACCAGACACCCACGATTCTCCTTGCATCATCTAGGTCGTGACGATGCCGGGTTCACCGCCTAGCCCATCCGAAACCATTACACATCAGAAAGGGAAAGGGCCATCCTCTGATATAACCACCGTCCCACTAGCCTTGCGTCTCCAACTAGATACTGGTAATGAGTATGTCAAGTATCGTCAGAAGTTCTGGCAGTTGTGGTGCGACCTCCCACTTGTACAATGCTGAGACACAAACATACTCAATTGCCTTGCTCATGCAGGTTGCCAAAGGACCCACCCCCTCCACCACCTCTTTCCTTGGAGAATGCTCAAGTGCGTAAACTAACTGCGGTGGCGGCCATCCATACCTGACACGGGCGTTCTCCCCGTAGTTAATACCACTCGCCAATGCTTCCATCTACTCTCAGCTCACGTACTCGTGGATGTCAAAACTAATGGTACTTGGCTACCAGCGCACCCTCCAAGCATCAGATCTGCATAAGCTAGATTTGTCACGACAGGCTGGCCCACTGGCAGAAAAGCTCGAAGCCGCGTGGAAAAGGCGTATTGAGGCTGCGGCCGATTGGAACAATAGATTAGACCGGGGCGAGATACACGCTTCTATTGTGAAACGGTTGATATGGACTATCCGTGCGATCACATCGGAGAGAGGCCCTCAACAACGTACTTATTCGGAGCGTCGTGCTAGACTGGAACAACACTGGAGGGAGGTAGGGGGGAAGAAACACGCGAGTCTTACATGGGCTCTTAATGATGTACTTGCCTGGTCCTTTTGGCCTGGCGGAGTTTTCAAGGTACGGCAGCTCAGATACGTATGTTTCTGAATGATAAAAGGAGGATCCGCGAACAGGTAGTCGGAGATGTGGCTCAATTAATGGGGCCGCTCGTCCTCAAAGCTCTTTTAACATTCGCTGAGCAACGCTCAACTGCGCATTCGGCTGGTGAACCACTCCCGAATGTTGGTCCTGGTATCGGTATGGCATTTGGATTGTGGGCCTTGACGATTGTGACGAGCGTGTGCAACAATCAGGTGAAACACCATGCATCCATTTTATACATTCGAAGTGACCATCCTTTGCAACGCCGTTTGCTGTGTACTCTCAGTTCTTTTGGCACTCCATGGAAACAGGCATTCTTGCCCGTGCTGCTCTTATTGCATGCATCTATGAGCGTGGTGTCAAGCTGACCGGAAAGGAGAGAGTGAAGCTTACAAATGCGGCCTTGGTCAATCATGTCTCTGCAGATGTGAGTGTTCGTTACCTCAGAAGTTAGGAGGGTGTAGATCTCTTCGTAGGTAAGTCGGGTAGATGCTTGTGCACAGTGGTTTGTGAGTTTTCCGCCATTCTTCCTTGAAGAAATGTGTATATGTTCCCATGTCCAATTTAGCATCCAGGTAAGCTTGCAAGCAGGGTGCTTTTCTGTGTTTTGATGCCCATAACGCGTCGTAGCTTGGACAGCGCCGATTCAAGTGACTGTCTGTTTGATCATACTCTGTGTGGAAGTATGTGGTGCCCGTGCATTCATTGGTTGACTTCCTAATATTCCTGCCGTCAGTTAGGACCGTCTGCATTGGCGGGTTTCTCTGTGTTCTTCATCATCATTCCCTTTCAACAGCAGTTGATGGCCCTACAACGCCGGATTCGTCACCGGTCTGTGATATGGACGGAGCGTAGGACTAAGGTATTATTGGAAGTTTTGGGTGCGTGGTGATCTTGCACCAGAGCGATACGTTGCTGACAGGAAGTTCAGGAGCCATGCGCGTTATCAAGTACTTCTCCTACGAGATACCTTACTTGCACAGTGAGCATATAGGTTTTTTGCATGCAGTTCTACCACAACATTCCATTGCAGAGTTATTCGGGTTGCGCAAGAAGGAATTGCACGAGGTCTGTAAAATCCAATTCCTGACAAGTGCAAGGTGCGTCCCCAGTACCCTTCCGTAAGAGTGTGGACTATATACGTACTGGTATAATAACAGTTTTGCGTTGGGAACGTCTTTACCAGCTCTGGGGACCACGCTGGCTTTCGTCACGTACACGCTCACGTCGCACAGCTTCAACACAGCAGTCATCTTTTCCAGTTTAAGCTTGTTCCAGGTGAGTTGGCTACACTATATGATGTATTTCATGCTCACACACGGACGTTGTGATCCCAGCTTCTTCGTCAACCAATGATGTACATGCCTCGGGCCCTTGCCGCCATCCCAGATGCTGCCTCTGCTCTCGAGCGTCTATCAGACATTTTCCACGCAGAACTCATCATAAACGAGACGATGGTAATCGATAAGTCTCAAGAAGAAGCGATTCTTATACGTGACGCGACATTCGAGTGGGAGTCGTCTGAGAAGATTGACCAAAGTGTGCCCGATATCTCATCTAGGGGCGGAAGAGGCGGAGCACGTGGTGGAAGAGGAGGGCGCAGCGGTGGCCGTGGGGGTCGCAAGGGTGGACATGCGAAGACTGGCAAGGAAAAGGATGAACTGCGTAATGACGCGCCTGCGTTCAAAGTGCAGGGTATCAACTTGGCCATTCCTCGTGGTTGCCTGGCCGCAATCGTAGGTCCCGTTGGCAGCGGAAAGGTATGCCATACTTCGTACCTCATGCCGCAGTTACTGAGTGAATCGATCTGTGCAGTCGAGTCTCTTGCAGGGTATCGTAGGCGAGATGCGGAAAGTGTCTGGACATGTCTCGGTCGGTGGTAAGGTGGCATATTGTTCTCAGACAGCTTGGATTCAGAATGCTACGCTGGTATGCATACTTCTTCCCTTCGGTGAACTACTAACCCTAGATGGATTCAGAGGGAAAACGTATTGTTTGGACAACCCTTCGATGAAGAACGATATTGGCGCGTGATCGAATTGTCGTGTCTCCTCCCTGATCTGGAATTACTGCCGGATGGCGACTTGACAGAGGTGGCGTTAAATGTTACGAGACTCATTACCTGGTTAGCTTAGAGATCTTTCACAGATCGGAGAAAGGGGGATCAATTTGAGTGGTGGCCAAAAGCAACGTATCAACATTGCAAGGGCATTATACTTCAACCCTGAGATCGTCATTTTAGATGATCCACTTTCTGCTGGTCTGTCTTGGTTCCTTGTGATGACTCAAAACGAACTTACGACCCTGCCCATAGTTGACGCACATGTCGGCAAGTCTCTTTTTGAAGATGCCATCCTCGGGTTCCTGCGCAGTCGTGGGATCACTGTTCTTCTCGTCACACATGCGATCCACTTCCTTTCTCAAGTTGACTACGTATATACAATGAAGGACGGAACGATCGTTGAGAGAGGGAGATTCGACGAACTGCTTGAGCAGAATGGGGAATTCGCAAGGTTGGCCCGAGAGTACGGTGGTCATACTGAAGACGCGAAAGAGGACGTTGAAGAGGACGAAGCTGCACTGCAACAAAAGAAAGTGACGATCGAGGATGTGAAACTCAAATCTGCTAAAGCACGTGAACGAGCGGAGGGGAAGGGGAGGATTGAAGGCCGTTTGATGGTCAAAGAACAGCGTAAGACGGGATCCGTATCCCTTAAAGGTGCGTTGAGGGTTTGTTTCTAGTCGAGTTCGAATACTCACCTACCTCCGACTTCTTCAGTGTACTGGGCATACCTAGCTGCTGGGCATGGCGCTGTCATGCTACCGCTCATTATAACGCTCATGCTCTTGATGCAAGCAAGTCAGGTCATGAATTCGTATACCCTCGTTTGGTGGGAATCGAAGTGAGTCGACCATTCGTCCGCTGGGTCCACGTATTTATACCTTCCACAGTACCTGGAACCGTCCCAATTCGTTTTATCAAATCCTATATGGGAGCCTCGGTGTCGGCCAAGCGTTGTTCACTCTTGCAGTGTGCGTGTTTGTGGTTTACTCCTGGTCGTCGTTACCTGACACGATCGTTCGCACAGCGGTGCGAGCGTCGACATTATGAGCTACTTTGTCTCCCAGAATCTACATCAGCAGTCTATCAGGAAGGTGTTTCATGCACCCATGTCCTTTTTTGACACCACCGTAAGTCAATCGGAACGCACATGGATTTATTGACGGTGTTTCGTAGCCGGCGGGTCGAATTCTGAGCGTGTTTGGGAAAGACATAGACAGTGAGTGGTTCGTTGCTCTTACCACAGAAAGATACTTAGAAGAGTGCAGCGATGGATAACCAGCTGGCTTGTGAGTTGACAAACACAACCATTTTGTTCGGCGTCTTAACCGGTGTCTTCAGTCTCGATTAGGTTGCGTAAGACCAAACGTCCCTTGTTATACCACTTGTTTCTGACTTTGCAACAGTCAGCCTTACCATGTCTACGGTTATCGGGGCCGTTATTATCGTGTCCATCCTGGAACCATATTTCCGTAAGCCTGACGCGCTCATTCTGCTGCCTTTTTTGTTTTGCTGAGCCAGGTGTTGCGTTTAATAGTCATCGCCGTGGTGGGTCTATATTTGGGTTACAGCTACTTCGTCGCGTTCTATCGTGCTAGTGCCCGGGAAGTCAAGCGACTAGGTATTTTCAACTCCCTCGTATCCCGAAATTTGCTAGAGTCCTTTCTCAGATTCGATGCTCCGCTCCTTGCTATATGCCCACTTTTCGGAAACGTTCACTGGCCTTCCTATCATACGCAGTTACGGAGAGATGAAGAGGTTCGTCGGGTCTAACAGATACTATATCGATTTGGAGGATAGGAGCTTGTATCCGGTCATCGCGAACCAGAGGTGGCTTGCTGTCAGGCTTGAGTTCATGGGCGCCATGCTTACGTTCCTCGTGAGTATTGCGCGTTCGTTTCAAAGTCGCAGTTTCATCCTCACGAGTATATTTTCTGCAGGTGGCGTTGCTTGCGGTCACGGATGTATCTGGTATTAACGCAGCACAGATCGGTCTGGCGTTGACTTATACCAGTGAGTGTAGTCTCCTCGGATTCTGTTTGTCAGGTATACGTAAATATCCGTGTAGTGATGTTGGGGCAAATGCTTTCCTTCGTGACAAGGCAGACGGCGGATGTGGAGGTAAGGGGTGGCTTCGTATCTCGTGCGGTCGCGTATCCGTGATCATTGACATGCACTTTTGAAAGAACAACTTGAATTCGGTCGAGAGGAGTGAGATTCTGTTTCTTCCGGTGACTGATGTTGTCAGTGCTGACTAGATGGAAAGTCGTGCAATATACTAGGGATGAAACTGTTCCTGAAGAGGCACCCCACGAGAAACCCGACGTCAAGCCTCCAGTTGATTGGCCTCAGGAAGGTGCTGTCGAATTCAAGGATGTCCAGATGAGCTATAGGCCCGGACTGCCGAACGTCCTCCACGGGATCTCGTTTTCTATCCATGGAGGCGAGAAGATTGGTATCGTCGGAAGGTACGCGCAAGTGGACCCGCGGAGCTACCCGTCATGGAATGGAGCTGACAGATGTTATATATAGGACGGGCGCAGGGAAGTCGTCCTTGATGCTGGCGCTGTACCGAATTGTGGAGTTGTCAGGTGGATCAATCGTTCTGGACGGGTAAGGTGAAATTGTTTAGAGGTGAAGGGGGTTGCGTTGACGTGCTTTGTTAGCATCGACATATCGACTCTTGGCCTGAGGGACCTTCGTACCAAGATATCTATCATACCTCAGGACGTGCGTCGTTGAGCTACATGCAGTGATGATGATGACTGATAGCCAGATATCTATGCAGCCCCTTCTCTTCAGTGGTATGCAGCTGATGCGATATGCGTGTCGGTTGGCGCTAAACACTGCACGCAGGTACCATCCGGTCGAACTTGGATCCTTTCAACCGATACGACGATGCCAAGTTATGGGATGCGCTATACAGGTCGTGTCTCGTTGACCAACTACCGTCCGTCCTGAAAGAAGAGCACGACGAAGAGACGCGCACTAAACGGTACACGCTAGAAACCGTGATCGAGAGCGAAGGTGCCAACTTGAGCGTTGGCGAGCGATCGTTGCTCAGCCTTGCGCGTGCGCTGGTGAAGGACTGCAAGGTCGTCGTTCTTGATGAAGCTACGTGAGTTCCAAATATCCCGCCTCTCTTTGATAGGCTTACAGCAGTCCATCGGGAACTGATGATGGGCTTAATCTATCGGACAGTGCATCTGTCGACCTGGAGACTGACAACAAGATCCAACGTACTATCACGACCGAGTTCCGAGATCGTACCTTACTTTGCATCGCGCGTGCGTATCTCCGTCAATATGATCCATGTGTGTGTGTGTGTGTGTGCGAGGCGGTTTGGGCTTACGGCGTTGCGCATTTTTCACAGACCGGTTACGTACGATCATTTCTTATGACCGCGTTCTCGTTATGGATGCGGGTACGGTTGCTGTGAGATTATCTCGCGATTTTTTGTGGTTTTCGTGCCTTATTCATTCTTTTGGTTTTTTCGTGACAGGAATTTGATACGCCTTATAACCTTTACCAGAAGGAAGGGGGATTGTTCCGAGGGATGTGTGAGAGGAGTCATATTACGTTGAAGGATATCGAGACGAGTGGGTGATACCCCCCACAATGAGTTTATAGATCTAGAACACACTCTATACCGGTTTTGCATTCTGGTTTTTATATACATTGGGGTGGTCGAGTTGCCATTGATGCGGCACGGCAACCACGTTTTAGCTTCCATCGAGGGTCCGGTGCATTTTTGCCTTGTCCGCCGGGGACGGAGTTTCAATAGGTGTCACGAGCGCGATTACCTCTTACAGGGCAGCAGGTACACGTGCCTCTGGTATATGCCTCGAATGAGCAGCTGGAATGCACTTAAAAGTATGCGCCAGTGCGAGATGTACGCGGTGATAATGCTGGTTTTCGCAACTTTTTCTTCGGGATCTCTAGGATCTTGTTTTGAAAGTCGACGTGTCATGTGTTGACAAATATGTATAGAGTGGAGCGATTCAAGGGCCTGCAACTCAATCTGTTGTAAACAACCGGCTTGTTTTAGGAATGACAGGACGCCAACGACACAGTAGAGGGGCATAAACCACGCATTTGACTGCCAGCTTATCAGCCATGTTAGAGAACGATCGCATCACCAAGAACCAGCAGTGAAACGCATTCTTCCTGCCGCCTGATATATACAAGTCGAGTTCGTGTCCCGGGAGATCGACTTCTGCCGAGGGACGCGGGGAAGGCCCATCTAGAAGCCATGGTGTGGCGAGTGTACAGGTGAACATGGAAATAGAGATTGATAGACTACGATTTATGAGGACTCGCATGCCGACATCGTGTGTCTGTGTTGTCAATCGGGAGATATGTTCGGATATGGTGCCAGGGACGGAGGAACGAGCTCGCCGCGGGTCTGTAAGAGGCAACCACGGACCATCAACTCGAGCGTGGACACGTGGACTCGTTACACGGAACAAGGGCATCGGATGGCACTGCCTTTTGGCCATACACATGTGTCGAATGTCTAAGCCACCTGACCAAGCGTGTGGAGCGGAGAGCTTGGCCAGCGCCGGCGGGGGAAAAGAGTTGGCGAGAGAGGTTTCGTGCGATAGGAATTGTTAGCCGGCCAATCGATCCGTGAGTTGGGTCTATCGCGATCTAGGCCCGATCGAAGGAGAGGGAGACGAGGCGGACGAGGCTGCGCTGGACATGCGGCGTGTCGACGGTGCGGATCAAAAGGAACGACGAGGAGCGTCCGCTGGCGAGGGGATATCGGGGCAGAGTTGAGATAAGGGGAGCGAGCGTTGATCGATCTCCACGATGTTGCTTTGGCACGCGTGTTGGGTGCGTTGATCTGTGTACCCCCAGCCGTTTCTGGGCTTGGGACTATGAAAAAGGACGGACATGATGGATGTTGGGAGGACGGCGGTACCGAGTCGATTAAAACAACAATGATCGAGATTGTTGCACGTGGAGGTCGTCTGGCCTGGACTGGCAAGGGTAGAGGGCAGGCACCCCTCGATAGATATCAACACCTCGATTCCAAAGCTTAGCTGACTTGACTCGCTCTTGCCCCCCTCCCCTTCCTTCCCACTGAGTCTTCTTCTTCGTCTTCGTTCTTCGTTTCCTCTTAACATACCTGGATCGGATCTGGGTTTGTTTGTCGTTGTTTGTCTCAGATTGCATCGTGGCGTTGGATCGGGAGATTGCCACTCTCCATTTTCATCCAAACGCGTGCGCACTGACCACATTGACCATCTCCGTCCTCGTCCCCCTCCCCGCCGTCGCTGTCCTCCTCCTCCTCCTCGTCATTCCCGACGATGTCATCCCCCCATCACCAGCGCCACCCACACCAGCAGCAGCAGCAGCAACAGCAACAGCACGTGTCCCACAGCGACTTTCGTCTGCCACCGCTCAAGTCGCTCAACTTCCAGTACAAATCTCAACCACAACAAGACCAGGAATACCAGGTCAACCAGGACACGCCCGTCAACGGAACTTCCTATCCTTACCGCTATGATGAACCCTGGAATGCTGTCGGCCAGCCTGTCCCTCGTCCTGCACCCGTCGTAGCACCCGATGCACAGACTCGCACGTACCCAAATGCATCTTATCACCAAAAACACAGGGCTCCTCCTCCGCACTCGCCCTACCCCCAGCCGTATCCTCCCCCTTCCTACCAGCAGCCATCTCACACCTCCTCCGCGTCCACGTCCGCATCTTACACGTCCTACAACGCCTCCCCTTCCTACCCCACCACCACCACCTCCCCCACATACTCCAACACTACCAGCCCAACGTACCCCACTCCATCAGCTTACGGCTCTCACCAGTACAACACTCCCACCTCTGCCTATCCACCCCCGCCCTCTCCGACACCCACACCCACCCAGCCTGTCCACACTCATTCCCCCGCTCACTATGTCCCCGCTTACCAGTTCGAAGACGCCAGGTCCGTACAGCCGCATCCACCCCCAGACCCGCGGTATGTATTCTCATCTATCTCTAGATCCACTTCCACTGACGCGCACTTCACAAGCGATGCACGCCCACCCGTCACTCAACCGGAGCCTAGACAACGCTATGCACACCCACATGCAGACGCGCGCACCCCAGACGTCGTTCGCCAACCATATGCGCCTCCTCCACCTGCACCTACAGACGCTCGTCCAACGTATCCCCCCGACGCCCGGTCGTACCCCCAACATGACTCCCGTCCGGTATACCCCCACCATCACATGGACGCATCCCGTCCAAGCACAACGTATACACAACAGGCTCAGCCCGCGCATGCGCCTCGCCCTTCTTACATTCCAGAGACACCTGCACGACACGCATATACCCAAGATCCCCGCTCCACATCGTATCCTCCAGACAGTCGTGCGGCTCCAGGAACAGGTACGTACCCAGACACCGGCGCACAGTCCTATACCGCGGCAGAGCAGGGCCGACCCTCGTATATCCCGAGTGAGGCACAGAGACCTGGGCCATCATATGCCACTCCTGAACAGCAGCGCACGTCCTATCCTGACGTACGAGCTCCCACTTACGCACCCAGTCCCTCGACCACCGCGGGGACCAGTACAAGCGGCAGCAGACCAGCCTATGTTTCCGACCCCGGACCTGTCACGATAACCGCACCCCCTCCCACGGCGGGCCCCCCTGCCCGCCCCCCTGCAGTATCGCACGCTACAATGCATTATCCACCGTCGCACACACTGACGTACGCCGTTGCTTCACCAGGTGGCGAATCCCACGACGCAGGGCGTGCCACAGGAATGCCGCCCCCATCTGCAGGACCCCCTGTACACGGGCATCCACACTCACATGCATATGGTCCTCCACAAGTTCCCAGCACTCACCCTTCCCATTCCTCTGCGCCCCCTCCCCACCCACCACCACATGCCCATCCACAAGCTCATCCCCACATGCAGCCGCCCGCTTCTGGTCATGCTCACCCTTCATCCGCTCATCCGCCTGGTTCCCAGCCTCCACACCAGCAGCAGCAGCAGCAACCACCTCAGTCGCCCCCTCCGCCACAGACTCAACCGCCGTCGCATCCACAGGTGCCACCACCGTCGATGCACTCCCATGCACCTCCCCACCCGCAGCCACAACCGACGGTGCCTGTCGTAGAGCCACCACGCCCGGCTTACGTTTCACCTGCAGATACGATGCATTCGAGAGCCCCGCGTTATGTGCATGGACATGGACACGCGATCGGCGGACACGTGCCACCATCTGGGTCAACTCACGCGGGACAAGTTGCAGATCAGGGTTTGGCATCGCCACAGGGACATGCGCAAGCGTATGCGTCGGCCGTGAGCTTCGAAGATCGTGAACGTGTCGAACGCGAGCGAGCGAGGGAACGCGACAGAGACCGTGCGATACGGCAGAGGGAGGAACAGCGGGAGCGAGAACGCGAGCGGGAGGAACAAAAGGAACGGGAACAGAGGGAGCGGGAAAAGGCACGTGAGGTAGCGGAGAAAGTACACGAGATGGAGATACAGCAACAGCGGGAGAGGGAGGAGAGAACGAGAGATCACGAGAAAGAGAACGTGATGTTGGAGGTCTTGGAACACTGCAAGGTTTTGTATAACTTTGCCAGTCGATACGGTACGTGTCTGTTTTCCCCCACGTCGTCGTCGCTGACGAGTGAGCTGACACGCGAACAGCACAAATGCAATCGTCTTCGCCACACGTACAGCCCGCACCCCAGGAACTTGAAGAGATGAGTCGTCGAGCATCGGAAGTGATCCGCCTTTTGGAGTCTCTCAAATCATCTTCCTCGACCATTACTTCGTCGACGCCAACGTCCACGACCCTGACTGGCGGTGAGTGTCCTCTCGTTGGTTTTCGTACACCCTACTCAACCTTCCACAGGCGCTGGCCCGTCCTCTGCATCCATGGACGCCGATGCGCGCCCACCCAAGCGACCCTGGGAGGAGACCCAATCTCAGCAGCAAGCGACTCACTCTGGGTCGTTCCCGTCCGCTCCTGTAGGTAACACACCGGGGCCATCGACGAGTGCCGAGCGGACGGCTGCAGAGAGGGACATGGAATTGATTCGTAACAAGCGCGCGATGACGACGAGCCTTGCAGCTACAGCCGCTGCTGGTGGTGGAAGTTCGATCGGGGGTGGGACACCTTTAGGGTCTGGGAACTCTACGTCGAAAAATAAATACCGAAAGCGAAGCGTGAGTCGACGATCGTTGGCCTGTGTTCACGGTGTGAGTACGAGCTGAATCGGGAATATTCTCGTAGCGTGCTACGCCTCCTGGCAAATGTCATTCATGTAATATTAGGGAGACGCCCGAATGGCGACGTGGACCGGACGGTGCGCGGACCCTTTGTAATGCATGTGGCCTACGTGAGTGTCTGTCCGTCTTCTCTCCGTCTTCGTTCTCTTCTTCGGCTCCGTACGTCTTTCATTTGGGTCACATGTTCTCCCCCGCGTGCGCCCTACCCCTAGGTGCCGACCTTCCTGCGAGCGTTATGAATCTGACCGTAAACACATCAGACTATGCAAAACTCGTTCGGAAGCGCGAGAAAGCGGCCGCTGACGGTGGTAACAGTAACATGCAGATAGATATCGATACGTTGCGGGCGAGTGCGCGAGCAGTCGAAAGCGAGAAGTCTCGACCGCCAGGGAGCGGCAGTGCCTCTGGCGGAGGAAATGGTGGAGGTGGTGCCTCGGGGTCCGACACGACCGAGATGACGGTGCATACGGGTTCGTTTCAGATCATGAACGTTGCGATGACCTCGGACAACAATGGATCGTCGTCCACGACGCAGACGCAAACGCCGACTCCAACACACGTTTCTTCTGGCCAGCAACCTTCCCCGTCACATCATCCACAGGCGCCACCACAGGCCGCTGCATCGGGGGCTCCTCCGCCTCCTCCGTCACAACAACAGTCGTCTCAGCCATCGACGACGCACACGCCCCAAATCCCACCTACGCACTCACTCAGTCTTCCACCACCATCCCATGCACTGCCATCTCCACACGGACTGCAGCACTCCTCCCCCCACGTGCACCATCCTCAGGTTCCATCACAGCATGGCCATGCTGCTCACACCTCTAACCATGGACGCGTGCACCCTCGGCAAGCAACATGGCCAACTGGAAAAGGGTATCCGTCGGATATGGCGCAGCAGCAGCAACAGCATCCACACGCACACCAATCGTTCATGCGGACGTCCCACTCGGTGTCTAGCGGCGCCTCCCCACGATAGGTTCGGTTCGCGACAAAAAAAAACGGGTCCAGGGGGTTTTTTGTACCCTCGGCCTCCCTTCCCTCCTTCGCCGAGAAAAAGTAACCAAGGTTTCGTCTTTCGTCCTTGAAAATATCCGCTCTTTTTTTTCCACTTCTTGTTCTGTTCTTCGTCGTCCTTGTGCATGATGATGCATGTTAACGATTTCTCACAACATATCAAATAATGTCGACGCCCTCACCTTCACTCAGCTCTCACTCGTATACATATGAACTCTCGTAGCATTTTTTTTTCCCGCTCACGTCGTACATGTCATGTGCAGGTCTATATCATAACCACCACCTGTTCGTAATGCTGTCATCTTTTTTTTCTTACTCCTTCGTTGACCAACCAATCATGCTCTCTTTCTCGACTCTCACATGTCTTCTCCGTCTCAGCATCTGTCGCGTCCGCCACTGGTTTCAAAACTCACGACTTGGTGCTAACAAGTTTATCTGGTTCCCGCTTTTTTCTTTTCCAAGTCGTCGTCTTTCATACTAACGTATACGCTTATAGCTTGTATTCTCCCCCTACATAATACGCTTCATCACTCTTACCTTCCTTTTTTTTTCCTCCTTACGCGCTCTGATGTACTTAGTGTATACTTACATTTGACCCCTATAACGCACAAGCGAATACCGGGCTGCTAGATGCTGTGTGCCGCGTGGAAAAATCACTTCATCGAAGATTCGGATCTTCAGACTGCGTTGCTTCAAGCTTCAACGTGGGCCGAATCATTGGAAATGCAAGTACATATATCATCATTTCGTGCGTAGTATACTGGCAAGTTGGCAAGGATATCATTATTACACTGATAGGAGGCCGAGCAATGAATCATGGTGATTCCGAATAGCATCAGGGAACCGGCAATTGGTCAGGACTGGTCACAAACTGGTCACAAACTGGTTTATGACTGGTTCTGACTAAAATCCCGTTTACTGATGAGTGGAGGGCACTAATTTACGCCCGACGATGTACACGTTTTCAGCCAGTGCTTTTTGCCAAGTGGCATACGAAACTTTTACTGTAAATGATCTAGCAACGTTGGAGAAGTTTCTCACTGGCAGGTATGTAACGACATATATGTGATCATGACAACGTTGCGTTTGTTGATCATATGAAAACGGGTCTGCGATCTCATCTAAACAGCCTGGAACAGAAGCCGGCGGACGTCTGCCAAGTCCGACTTTAATCGTATCAATGTAACACTTTGATACGCATGATGCGTCTCTCATACTCTGGCAGGCTGTCATCACGCACTTCGAAAAGTTCACAGCGTTCATACTCGGACCGCCATCATCCCCCCCCCCCCCCCCCCCCTGCCCCTGCCCACTTCCATATGGGCCAGTGACCGTATTCCCCATCCTTGTCATGTTAGTACTAAGTAGCCTATGTGCAATACTCTTGGCAAACGATCGTCGTCGTCGTCCCTTTTCGATCGAAAGGCATTCTCATGGAGGCCAGGACAAGCCACATGAAAATGAACTCGTACAGGTGTCCTTACCGTGCAGCGGCCCCCGCGCGTGATATAGATGATCGATTGTTCATGGATGTTGTAAAGTAGTAAGTAATGCGATATGGCACATCGTGCAAGTACTATCATTCGACACCAGATGCAAAACTTTTGCGAGATCTTGAATAACTTCACAACAACTCAACAGCTATATTTCATACTTCATATATAGGTAGAATAAGGTCTCAGCTACATTCCTCCTAGATTTTATAGTCAACGGTGATGAATTGAGTGGAGCCGAAGCAATGCAAACCGAAGGGGTCCAAATTCACACCAGATGCAAGATTTTGTCACGGATTGTCACACACGGCATGCCGGCCATATTCAGAGTCCGCATAGTCCGACTGGTGTTGGCTAGGTGGACACTCGTACGCAGAACATGAAAAATCAATTCAAGACGAGTGATGTACAAAATGATAACTACGGGAACCATGGTCCCAGTGTCCCCCAACTACTGGCCCTCTAAAATCCCAAGTTGCTGGAGAATCTTGTCCAGTGCCAACAGGTGAGTGATGGCAGTCTAAGTAGGCAGGATTTTGCACCGGAACGGGTGCGGATTGAACAGTCGAACATTGAGGAGTAGAAGTCAGTGTAGTGGGAGCCTGACGGGATGGTCCAGCGACGGCATTGGCATTGGATTGGCGAGAACGTGAAGGGTAAAGGCCAGAGAACCGTGCGTCATCCTCAAGCACCGGATTATCTTCGAGATGCTTCGTGATCCTGCTGATAAGGTCATTCTTCGTCGTTTTCAAGTCGTCCGCTGTGAAACCGAGTGCGAGCGCAATATTTTCAAGTTCAGTCTTGTTCTTCGAGGTCAAACGTCCCTTGTACACCTCTGTGCCATCCATTGCATTGCGCTGAGCCTGCACAACTGCTGCCTTTTCTTGCCTGCACTGCTTTCCTGCCTCGACCTTCCTTCTCTTTGCTGCCCTTTTTTCTTCCTCTTCAGCAATCCTCTTTCGAGATTCGGCACTTGTCATGAGACCGTGTTGCCGTACTCCTCTCGTTTTACGACTAGCTTGTGCAGCTTTCATGTTTAACTGCTCTTTCAGTAGATTGTAGTCACGTCGTAACATGACAGCATGGCTCTGTGCAGTATCACGCTGCCACTGCATCTCTTCATTTTCAGCACGAAGACGTGCAATCTCCTCCTGGTACTCAGCTTCCTTGGCTGAGCTCAGCCGTGAACGGGATGATGTAGCACCACTGAGAGGAGTTGCTGAGCGGGAAATGGAAACTGAACGGATAGATGCAGTACGAGAAACCGCAGTAGGGTGAGATGATGTCATGGAGCGAGTACGACGTGGGGACTTCACTGTGGGTGCAGTGGATGGACCTAGATCATCCAACTGAGACAATGAGATGGGACCAACAGACGAGACAAGTTTTCTTACTCCTGTGCCACTGCAGTCGTCTTCCTGGCAAACCTCTGAGCTGCTTGACGTGCTGTTAAAACCTTCACTGCTATCAGAGTCCGAAGTATCTGACTCTCGAGCCAGGGGTTTTGCAGATGAAGTTGGGTCGTAGTCAGGATCATCGGACTCGGAAGATGATGTACACCCGTCCGAAGGGAAATCTGCTGGGTACAAGGTTGGTAGTTGATCCGATGTTGAGGACACGTTGCTTGGTGCATAGTCAGCAGCAGAAAAGATGTCAGGGTTGAACGGGCGGATTCCTGTCCTCCGCCAGGCCTCCAGGATATTTGCCTGGGTGAACGCCTTCTCCCGAGCTTGCATGTACTCTTGGACAACGTGCTGCCACTGTATGCCTTCCCCTGTTCGCTGACAATAATCCTCGCACTGCTTCGACCACGATCTCTGCAGCGGACCAAATACACCCATGTCAAGGGGCTGGAGTTTGTGCATAGTGTGTGGCGGCAGTGCAAAGAGGTGAATGTTGTTTGCAACTGCCACATCCAACATATTCTGTGTCACATGTGACCCATGTCCATCATAGAGGAGGACAATTGGTTTTCCCGATGTATTCCGGCTGGCCACCTGGGGGATAAACGATTTCTTGAACCACTCCAAGCATAGGAAATCACTGGTCCAGCCGTTTTCTGAGGTTGCGAGGCTATGTGGTACCACAAATTTATCAACATGGATCCTGACTCTGGTAAGGCTACGCATTACTCACCAGATGTTCGGATCAACTTCAGTCGACTCCTTATCAATGACCGTCCCAGCAAATATGAATCCTGGCATCAAGTTCCCGCCATCTGCAGAAACACATTCTATTATGGTGACCAGTTCCAAACTTCCACCTTTGATTTGGTACTTCTGACGATCATCATGAGAGAAGAAGAATTTTCTGCCATTCGATTTTCGCCCCCCTCCCAGCTGAATTCCCTTTTCGTCCATGTTGTAAATATTCTCCCAGGGGATGGCGTGTGTCTTCATGAGTGCCAAAAGGTTCGTGAAATGCTCCTTGACTACTGTGTAGTTGAACATTTGAGCCTGCTTTGGATCGATACCACTGGGGCGTCGTATGTTATGCCGGCGAGGCCCGTAGATACCTAATAAAGGTATAGGTGTCGAGTCGGCAGTACGAAGGAACGACGACGATGTCGTGAAGCACCAGATAGTGGTGTAGACAGAAGGACGCAGTTCTGAAGTACCTCGGTGCGTAGTTACCTTAAGCACCCTTGGTCACGTTCACACGTATTCCCAAAGAATGGAAATATATGAGGCAATTTGCAAGGTAGATAAAAGCTGGGGAAATACAAGGGGTCCCTAGCTGTCTATATACATATCGTAAATGGGGCCGTTAGCCCATAACGTAGTGGAGGGCGGGGCCCAAAAGAAAAGGAGTCCGTATCCTAAACGAGTCACGATGAGTAAGAACAATAGAAAGGAAAATGGAGGCAAGGCCCTACAGTGGGCCTACCAGTGGGAGTGGCAACGACACGTGACGTACACGCGGCTATAGTACAGTAAAGGATGAGTCATACGAGCGAAGCGAGAGATGAATCATCAAGAGTAAAAGGAAACACGTAACAGGAGTCGAACGTGGACCCGTTGAGGGATCACGTGGTAGCGGACGTTGCCGGACAGAAGTTGTAACCGGTTGAACGGTTACCAAAGGTAGACATCGGCCGAGTGTGTGCGGCCGATAACATGATACGCGATAAGCATACTGAGGACGACGACGACGACGAGGACGAGAGCAGGGATGCTGAAAGCGCGGAGGATGAACTCGAAGGCGGAAACGGAGGGGCCGGGATCAAAGCGTAACATCACCCCCCCTCAAGGTTGTCGAGCTCCTGATCGACGGGGTTGTTTTCGGGGAACGCGGGGCGTGGACGTACGACGGCCGCTGGAGGACGTCGAGGGAGCCGAGGGAGCGGTAGGTTGGGACAAGAGAGGCGCGGGTGCGAACGGGTAGAGTAAGGACGCATACTCAGGAGGTGTCCAGCGAGAGCCTGCCCCATGGCCACAAGACCAATGCCCGAGATAGGCGCAGTCGTAGCAGGCGAAGGGACGAAGGGGATGGTCTGGGGGAACCTGTATCCGTCCGCCTAAATAGAAGCGGAGTTTATCTTCCATTTCCAAGGCGATGAATGGAGCCGACGGAACGAGGTTGCGGACATGTACGGCATTATACAGTTTTAGACCGGCGATTCCCCAAGCGTCTTCGCATGACTTGTTAAGGAACGTCAACCAATCATCGGTGGAGGCGTCGGTGGTCGAGTGCCTGGCAAGGATCGTAGCTGCTCTTTTAAAAGTCGTCTTTTTCTCTCGTTCTTCCGATTCCTCGGCTGTAACAGGCGACGGAGCCGCTGATTTAAGGAAAGGAATCCCTGTTGCGTTAACGTCGCTAGCCTTTCGGTCTCCGTCGTCGATAGCGGCAGTCCACGGCGATGTCTGGAAGTGAGCCCACTCACTGGGCGGTGGCGAGTTTGTTCGATAAACAGTCGATCCTCCTTTCTCTGCATCAAGAGCCACCTCGCATAGGATATCCAATCCGGATCCTCGGGATCGACCGGTCGATGCCTTACGAAAGGAACTAGCCACCAACGGTCCGAGATCTTCGTGTACGATTTTGACAATGTCCTGTTGAACATCTCCCATAGTGGAAATAGCGGCTGTGAGGGTATTTTCTAGAAAAGACGCGTTTCCGGTAGAATCAGGGACGCGAACGGTGACATCGAGGAATTTAGGGACATGGGAAGCCACTACGTCTGATCCTCTGAAGATCTGACACAACAGCCGTAGATGTTGCTCTTGTTCTTGTGAGACCCCGACAAGTGGGTCCCCTGCGTTGTACTTCGTAAGCATCCAACAATAGTCGAAGAACTGAGCTGGCGTGGGTTCCATGACAGATGTCCCGGGGACTGGTGAGCGGTTGTTGGAGGAAGATTCGGAACCGGTTGGTAGGTGCTCGCGTGAAACGGAGCCGGCGACGGGTAAAGCGGGTAGCGGTCGAGTTGGACCGGGTTGGGAGGACGGAGCTCCATCGTCATAGGGAGCGGTTGAGAGGCGATCGGCGACTGAGGGCGATGTGAGGAGCGGCGGGACGCGCTGTCGGGCCTTGCCCTTGCGCGGTTTGGTTCGGTGTATCGAGAGCCCTCCGAGAGGGCAGAATGCGGTGGTGTCAGAAACGGGTTTACACTGTGAGGAATTCGGGTCGTCTGAGGAGCTCGAAGCTCCGGGAGGTGGCGTGGCGAGGAAGGTACGCGGTCCCGAAGATGGACCGGCTGCGGCATTTGCGGTAGGGGAAGGGGAGACCTCCATGAGGTCGACGGCGAGGTAGGATTCGAGTACGGAGTCGTCATAGGAAAAATAATCAGAGCCGAGGTTTTCCGAGTTAATTGAACGAGGGCTGGACATTTAAACGAGTCGGCGGGCGAGTTTGTACTGGTCCAGGATTTCTTCGGCATGCTCTTTTATATTCTCCTCAGGCTCCCACGTGTTGGACGAGTGTGGGAAGCCGGCCCACTTAACAAGGTACTCGCGCTCCTTTCTGCGCCCCTTGCTGCGATGATTCAGTATAGCCTCAACCTCCCACTCCACTTCATCGTCAACCACATCAGGCAACGGAGGCGGTGGCGCATTGCCATACTCGGGAGTTTCCGTAAAGGGGTAAAGTCGCGACGCGTGGAAAACCGGGTGTACCTTCCATGTGGGAGGCAGCTCCAGGTGGAAAGCGACGGGTGAGACCTCTTCTGTTACGGTAAAGGGTCCGAGACGTCGTGGTTCCAGTTTCGATGATTGCCCCTGTGTACGAAGGTTTCCGGCGTCGAGCCATACCTGATCGCCGACGTTAGGCGGTTGATACGTGCCTTTCGATCGCACGCGCATTACGTCCTGGGCATGTTGATGGCTTTTCAAAGCGGCGTCCCGATTTGTAGCGAGGGAGTTTAGCCGTTCGTTAACTGAAGGAGTGGGCGTTATTGACACTGCCGGGTAGGGAGTCGGTTCGAAACCGTATAGGAGTGAGAACGGGGTTTTGCCGTGAACGGAGTGTATACGGGAGTTATGGGCGAACTCGGCATCCGGTAATTTGCAGGCCCACGAGTTCGGAAGTTCGGCGCAATAAAACCTGAGATACGTTTCCAGTTCTTGGTTAACTCTTTCACTTTCTCCGTTTGTCTGAGGATGGTATGCCGTGGACAGTTTGTTTTTGATACCGAGCGACTTGTACAACTCCTTGGTAAAGGCTGACGCGAACTGCGGTCCCCTGTCGGATATTACTGACTGCGGAAGGCCGTACCGTTGATATATATTCCGTTGGAAGAGACGGGCGAGTCCGACAGAGTCTATCGTTTTGTTGGTAGGGACGAACACAGCCGCCTTCGTAAGGCCCTGATCAACGACGGTTAGCACGGAATCAAAGCCCTCTGACTCGGGGAGATCCGTAACTAGATCCATCGAGATCTGCTGGAACGGAAGGGGGGTTGTTGGCGCGTCGTTGGGGGTTACCGGGGGCGTAGTAGGGTGAGTGATAACCTTGTTTGCTTGACATGTAGGGCATCCTCGTACGTAGTCGTGTATCGACTTCCACATTCCTGGCCACCACATCTCCTAATTCATCTTCTTCGTCATGGCCTTAACTCCAGGGTGGCCAGCCGCCAGATGGTCGTGATTATCATGAAGGCACTGTTTACGGGCCTTCGGTGGAACGTAGAGCCGTTGTTTATATCGTTTCGTGCCGTCAGCCTGGTTTTGTACGTTGGGGTTTTCGTCAGCGAGGGTGTCGTCCTTTGGCGTATCGCTCATGGCGTGTTCGTACACCTCCTGTGATATTAAGTACACCCCTTTGTGACCGGGACTCGCCTTTGACTTTTCCGTCGTGCGGCGCAAATCTGAAGTCCGTGTGGCGTTAGGCGTTGTATCTGGCTCGTTACGGTCGAAATTCACCCCCCCGTCAAGCCACATGGCTTCGGGTAGGGCAGCAGCGGTGACGGCGGGTTCTTCACCATAATCAGATCGTCGTGAGAGGGCGTCCGGTATGCCCATTAGTTTACCGGGTTGATGAGAAAAGACCAGGGGGTAGCCCTGAAGCGTGTCTAGCCAGTGTGCCTGTCGGGGAGTAAGCTTTTGAGGGTGTCACCAGTAGGTGAGGTTTTTATGGTCCGTAAAGACCAGAGTCGGGGCGACTGGGGAAATGAGATAGTGTCGGAAAGCATCTAAAGCACAGATTACTGCTAGCATCTCCAGGTCAAAGACTTGGTATCGTTGTTCTGTGCCTTTAAGCGATTCCGAGAGGAAATGGCAAGGATGCCATTCGTCGTCAGGTCCCTTTTGTGCGAGGACCGCGCCGGTGCCGACCTTCGATGCATCAGTGAACAAGGCGAAGGGTTTTCGATGGTCGGGTATTTGGAGCACGGGTGCCGAGCACATAAGTCGTTTGATCGTTTTGAAGGCTTTGTCTTCTTCGTCAGTCCATCTCCATCGAACGTCTTTCTTGGACAAGTTATGTAACGGTCTCGCCAATTGCGAGAAGGATGGGATAAATCTGCGGTAAAAGTTACAGAATCCCAGGAAGGAGCGTACGTCTCGTAGATTGTGTGGCGTAGGCCACAATTCGACCGCGTCGGTTTTGATTGAAACAGTTTGAACGTTTCCTTGAGAAATTTTCATTCCCAAGAATTCGATCTCCTCTGCTTCGAAGACGCATTTGGCGATCTTGAGACGGAGGCGTTCTTGTTTGCAGGTAGCGAGGAATTCTTTGACATATGTTCTAAGTTCTGGGATTGTTTTCGCATGAACCACCACGTCGTCCATGTAGGCGCAGAGTTGTCGTTTGTTCATTTGGTTACCGAAGGTGGTATCCATGAAGCGCTGGAACGTTGGTGGTGAGTTACACTGTCCGAAGAACATTACCGTTGGTTCGTAAAGTCCTTGTGGAGTTAGGAACGCCGCCTTCCATTGGTCTTCCGGTTTCACCTGGACATTGGTGAAGCCCCATCGTACGTCGAATTTGGCAAAGTATTTGGACTCGCATAGCTCGTCCACCAGTTGGGGAATATTTGGGAGCGGATACGAATCATGGATGGTGTGCGAATTCAGGTATCGATAGTCTTGGACTAGTCGTTTGGTTCCATCCTTCTTGCCTACGAAAAACACCGGGGCAGAGACCGGTGAATCCAATGGGACGATCTTTCCGCACTGCAGATTTTCGTCAATGAATTCGTCCAAGATCTTTCTTTCTTCCGGCAACATCGGGTACAGTGTTGCCTTTTTCATTAACGTTTTGTTTTCCTTTTTAAAGTCCTCTTTCGTTTTTATTTCATGGTCGAGACCTGGACGAAAATGAGGTAACGGAATATCAGTTTCGGAAAACACCTCGGCAAACTCGGTGTATTGTGCCGGAAGATCCGGAATTTCGTGAGGTCCTGCGTTGACCTCGAGCTGGGTTGATATCGTCGTGCGACCTACAGAGGCGTTCTTGACCTCATGTTCGTCGACTTCCTTCTTCGGCGGTTGCTCAGTCGGGGAACCACCCCATCCAACCACCCTATGCGTTCGCCAGTTAATAACAGGCATTTCCTTTTTGAGCCAGGGCATTCCTAGGATCACACGATCCTTTTCGACCGGTCCGACGTAGCACAATATTTGGAATTCGTGTATTGGCTTGACGCGATTCCTGCAACGTAAAAAGACCTTTTTCGTGACGGTGTATTGAACAGTACCGTCGAAGGCTACGATTCGCCATTGTTTCTTGACTGGGTAAGTCCGTAGGCGTAACTGTTTGACCAGCCCTGCTCCTATAAGGTTGACTTCGGCGCCACAGTCGATCGTGGCCCAAACCCTCGCATTTCCGTAGTTGAGCAACTCGAGAGTTCCGTAAATTGATCGCGCACACATTTCTGATTCATCTGCGATAGTATTACAATGAACTCGAGCTGTCAATACATCTTTAGTCTCAGGCATTCCATACGAGGATGACTCGGAACGCCTCTTTAAAAATCCTTCTTGGACTTAGCTTGAGAAGACTTCAGATCCTCTTGTGGATCATCTTCATCGTCGTTAGCGGCAGCTTCCTTAACCTCCTTCTTCTTCGGCTTAGGACAATCCTTACTGAAGTGTCCTTCTTCGGAGCAGTTGTAGCAGCGTACGAGGCGAACGTTCTTCTTTCCCTTGTTGGCAGGGCGTTTCTTGTCAATGTCCATAGCGTTAGGGTCACGTGAGGAACGAGGCGAAAACTGGTAGCGAGGGGCGGTGTCGGCAAAGCGTTTCTTATCAAGGACGCGTTTTTGTTCGATCTTGCTGACAGCTTGACCGGCGTAAGCGATCCACTCCGAGACCGTAGTAGGGTTCTTGTGGTCAAGGACCCAGTCGCGGATTTCCTTTTTCAATCCCTGGCCAAAGAATATTGATCCGTTAAAGTTGTCGTCGTTGTAGCCAGTTCGGTTGAAAACGGAAAGAAATCGGGATATGTAGGTTTCAAAGGGGTCGTTGCCCTGAGCAAGGGTTACCAGTTCGATTTGTGCCTTATGTTCCGGGTTTCCGGAGACAAACGTGCTTCTGAGCTTAGCTTCGAATTCTTCCCACGAGTCTTGATACATAAGTCGACCTCGGCAATCGTGTTCGTTGATATAAACCTCAGCGAAAGCTGCGGCAGATCCCTCGGTCATGAAAGACAGCGTCAGACCGATGCGTAAGTGGTCGGTACTGTAGACATGGTGGTTGATTTGGAAGTAGCCTTTGATTTGGGTAATCCATGTAAAGAAGGAGTCGTGGTTGCCATCATAAGTATGGGGTTTGTTGAGATTAAACTCGCGGCCCCCATTAGGCCGATCGTCAGGGCGGGGTAGCATAGCGGCGAACCGAGCACGTATTTCTTCGATCTCTTGAGCCGTAGGCTCGCGGTTGAAGAGGGGCATCGGTCCAGTAGAGGGCTTCCTGGCTTCCTGCCCAGAACCGGACAGAGTTCCGATGTTGAGGGCTTCAGTGGCGTGTGACATGACGTGGATAAGATTCTCTTCGTCTATGTCGGGTACGTGGGTGTCTCCGACTACAGATCCTAATTCGGATTTGTCGTCGACGGTAAGGGGTTCGTTGTCGGTTTCCGACTCCGGGTCGTTGTCTCGGTAAGCACCCAACAGAGCGGGGTTGCGAAGGGAGGACGATGGAGGGGGAGACCTAGGTTGATCGGGGTAGTGTCGTTCGTAGGGACTGCCGGTAGGTTTGCGACCGGTTATCCTTCGGGGTGTAGGTTCGGGAGCGGCGCAGCATTTGCCTTTAAGAGACCAAGGAGTAGTATCTGAAGGAGGCGGTGGTGGTGGAGGCCTAGACGACACTGTGGGCAATCGATAAGGAGTAGACGAGAATGTAGAGTGATGGCTAGACACGTCTCGTTAGACTAAAGAATAGTCAAGTGCGTGCTTTGAAAACGTTGAAGTCCTTCAGGCCAAAGGAATGGCCAGACTAGTGGATTCGATGTTGGAGAGGGTAAGCAGTCGTCGTGTCCGAAGAACGGTCACAGCTGCGTGTAGAGCTTTTATCTTTTGTTATGCCGGCGAGGCCCGTAGATACCTAATAAAGGTATAGGTGTCGAGTCGGCAGTACGAAGGAACGATGACGATGTCGTGAAGCACCAGATAGTGGTGTAGACAGAAGGACGCAGTTCTGAAGTACCTCGGTGCATAGTTACCTTAAGCACCCTTGGTCGCGTTCACACGTATTCCCAAAGAATGGAAATATATGAGGCGATTTGCAAGGTAGATAAAAGCTGGGGAAATACAAGGGGTCCCTAGCTGTCTATATACGTATCGTAAATGGGGCCGTTAGCCCGTAACGTAGTGGAGGGCGGGGCCCAAAAGAAAAGGAGTCCGTATCCTAAACGAGTCACGATGAGTAAGAACAATAGAAAGGAAAATGGAGGCAAGGCCCTACAGTGGGCCTACCAGCGGGAGTGGCAACGACACGTGACGTACACGCGGCTATAGTACAGTAAAGGATGAGTCATACGAGCGAAGCGAGAGATGAATCATCAAGAGTAAAAGGAAACACGTAACAGGAGTCGAACGTGGACCCGTTGAGGGATCACGTGGTAGCGGATGTTGCCGGACAGAAGTTGTAACCGGTTGAACGGTTACCAAAGGTAGACGTCGGCCGAGTGTGTGCGGCCGATAACATGATACGCGATAAGCGTACTGAGGACGACGACGACGATGAGGACGAGAGCAGGGATGCCGAAAGCGCGGAGGATGAACTCGAAGGCGGAAATGGAGGGGCCGGGATCAAAGCGTAACATCGTAATTTGACCTCAGGATGGTGTTTCAGGAATCGATATATCCAATTCTCTGATGGATAGCACCCACAAAGGTCATAAACATATGGCCGGACGGTATCCTTTGCAATGGGGCGCCCAATTGTGCTGAGGAAGTGCATCCAATCGATGAGTACCTTTTCCTGGGCATCAGTGAGTAACCTCTGTTTCTTATGAGCATCTTCGAGTGATTTTGTGAGTCCATAGGCTCGTCTGTGCACTGTATGGTACTTGTGCTCGATACCCTCCTGCTTTGCAGCATGGAGGAGGCTACGAACTTCTTGATTTCGCCATGACTGGATGGCGCAGCTAATTCGGAGATCCAGTTCATCCTTTGATAGTACTGGGATGGTATGGGGTGAGGGATGATTGCGAAGGACCTTTGCTGACTTTGCCATCAAGCACCGAGAATCATTGACCTAGTTGACTAGGTTGCCCACTTGCCTAGTGCATGCCGAGTGCTGCCGAATCGGAGTGTGAATGCTGGCCCCAGCGTGATGCCCCTGTCCAGCCTTTTGTCACGCTTGAAGAATGTTTCTTGAATAGTACACCCCTCTTGGTCTGATTCGCGAAAATGAATACTGGTGCACCTTCAGGCAGACTCAGTGCACCTTCCCAGAAAAAACTGTGTAATTTACTGCAACAGATCGGACTAGATCTTGGCTGCAAGTACCCAAAATTGCATGTTCTGCTCTGATGTCCAGCAATGTTCAATGTTTTGCAGCTTCCACAACACCTTTTTCTTAAAAAAAAGTGTCTATTCTGCATAAATACACCCTCCTTTAGATGACTGAAGTATTAGATTTTAAAAATCTGTAGTATTGCTGACTGCACAAGATGTTTTGCATGTGCTGTCTGTTTTGCATCTGGTGGCAAGCGATAGTAGTGCCTACGTACGTATAACACGTGCACTCAAAATGTCCAAACTTCGAGATCGGGAAGGCACCCGATTGGCAATTGTCATTCCCTTCACAGCTCATAAAAATATTCCTTGCTACTGACTCCGACAACACAGAAGTTCGGAGGATATATCAAACACCATCACGCTTGGGTTCTCGAGCCCGGGCCCATCGGCGGAGCAAAGCACGACTTTGCCAAGGGTGACCGGTGACCAACGAGTTTACCTCGCTGTGTAATATCGTGGGATGAGTAACGACAGACGAACGTCCACACGAGGAATTAATTTCTCGACTAAAACTCCAGCGGCACTACACGCAGCGGGCTGTGGATCATACGTAGAGAAACAGATTCATGAATTGATTGATTGGCCATACTATTACACCAAGATAGCGAAGACGGCATGGAGGCCTGTCCAAGCAGGGCACCTCAGTGTGAAGGGAAAATTCGTACAGAGAAAGAAACAAGAAACAGGTGTGACAAGGGCCGTATACCGAAAGATTACAAATTTCGGGTCGTACGACAGTGGTTGCGTGCGTGTGGGTGTTGGCAAAAGGTGGAAACATGAAATGAATAGGAAAGAAGTGTTGAATTCATTACCTGCGTTGAGTGGATCACGTTGGAGACGGAAGGGAAAAGGCCGGCAATAAGAATAGAAAACTGGAATGACTGACTTGTAAAATAAATAAAGGACTAAGGCGGCGGTTTGCTTCGGAAAAACCTTCGTGATTTCATACGCTTGTCATGATAGCGTCCATGCGTCGCCAAGACATGAAGACAAAAACACCCAGAATAGATTAGGTTCACTATCACCATCCAGCCAATTGTAGGATCGATACAGATGAGTCTTGGATGTGTTGATACAACAGACAACTTTGGTTCCGCGTGAGTCGTTGCAAGGAATGTCGATAAAATCTGTCACAATGAAAGCCAGTAGTGGACGGGAGGACCACGTTGCCAGGAATCAGCCATTTGCTAGATCGATACTCGCGCCTAGGACACCTGCTCCATTTCCGCTCCGCAAGCCATCCTTCGAAGATGGGTCGGGGCCCAGCTGGTGGTGGCGGTGCTGTTCTTCCTCGAAGAGCTTGCGTCCCAGATCTGTGCGTAGATTTGCGCCCAAGCCGGACCTCAAGGAGATCGCGGATCGAGGGACAGTAGTTGCGGCGGGCGAAGGTGAAACATTGATGAAATCGTTGAGATTAAACGGCACATTCCCGGGGGTTGGAGGTGCTTGAAGAGAACCCGATAAACTAGAGAGTTCCGATGCCCTTGAAGGAGATGGAGGAGATGGGAGTAGTTGTGTAGACGGCGGCGCTGGAGAGTCCGGTGTTGGCGGAATAACCGTCGGTTCCGCCACCATCGTTCTACTGCCATCGTCAGGGTGTTCCAAATGGTATGACTGGCTTAATTGAGAACTTTGACTGGCAGGGAAGCTGTCAACTGTGAAGCTGCTTTCGCTTTTAAGCGGGCTGTTGCTGCCTTCCGATCCTGCAAAGAGAACTCTGCCTTTGGAACGGAGAGAGTTAGCACCTCTCATAGTTCCAAAGGCTGCTAAATCCCTCGCGTCCTTGTTCCGGGTAGTAGTGGGTCGCACGGGCGACGGTGACGTATGTAGGTAGAGCATAAGATTTGCAGCTTCTTCATCGTCAGCGCGTGGAGTCGTATGGAGGTTGTCAGCACTGCCCCGTGGCGGTGTGGCTGCTCTGGCGGCATGATGTACATTGAAAGAATCCGCAGATGGCAACAACGACTGAGCTGTAGTCACACCTGCGCCTTGCCCGTAGTGCGTGAACGAATGGAACGACCCTGAGTCAGATATGGTCGAAAGGCTGGAGCGAGGTGAAGAAATGCTTGCTGCAGAGGGACGCGACTGCAGAAGCGACGTCAAGGTGGCTACAGCCTGCCTCTCTACATCCGCGGTCTCCTCAACGGGTTCCTTCTGCTTGCCCTTGTGGGCCTTCACAAGTTTAGACCGACCGGTTGCTTCTTTCCTGTTACGCGAATTGGCACGCGTACCCTCTGCAATGCTGCGGACTGCAGGGGAAGCAGCACCGGCCGCGCCTCGATGACCATGGCGAGAACGAGATCCGGCTGACGAACGAGACGCAGCTGGGACCGGCGGATCCTTTGAATTGTGCACTGTCCGCGCTTGCTTCAATGGTGGAGGCCCCAGCAGGGTGCTGTACAAGTTGTGCGCGGGGTTCGTGACGGTGCCTGGGACGTCGGCGTAACGGAAGCGTGTAGGGCTCAAATGAGTCGGCGATGATGCTGCTGGGGACGCGTTACCACCCCTTCGCGCAGCTGCTCCTTGAGTAGCAGTGCTACCATAGTAATGAGTCGTCCCGGATGCTTTCCGCTTGCTTCCGATCAAGCGGAGTGGGGCAGTAGAGAGAGGACGGGTCTTTGCCTCGAGATCGTCAATGGGGACGCCTGTAACGTTATGGGTAGCTTTGTAAGAGGCATAAGAGAGGCGGGCGCGAAGACCGCGTACGACCTATGGGGAACGATGGAGGTGTTAGTTTTATCGCCGACAAGGACACGGGACACAGGCCAAGGGTGGCAACGCGATAGAGGCGAGAGAGAGACACGCTCGTTGACAAGGGCATCCAACGCGAGCGTGTGGTAGGCCAGACGGCTCGTGGCTATGGTGGCGGGACTGATCACTCACCACTGAGAGCTCAGCGCTTGCCATGAATTTCTGGATAGCTTTCTCTCTCTCTTCTCTCTCCAGAGGGTCGATGTCTGTGGATGCAAATGGGCTGCCTGGTTGCAGATAACTCGCTGGGGGGGACGCTGAGGTCACTGAGGACGATGGAGTCACCATGTGGAGCGCGTCTGTCGCTGCTTTCGTTGAGGTTATTTACAGCTTGTGTACAGATATGACGCAGGGGCCTTTACAGGCGTTGCAAGGCTTGCCTTGATGCTGCAGTTGGCAGCGAGTTGCGAGTGTGCTGTCCGCTGTGAGAAACGGTGAGGAGCGCGTTACTTGCAGGGGGGAAGACACACGCGCCACGACGCGCTCGCCTTATTCATCCGAGATTCCCACGCTGGCTGGCTGGCCCCTGCGAGAATTTACATACCCGTAACCTACCGGCTACTCAGCAACATATGTCATCATGAAACGTTGCACGCAGCTTGACACCACACGGTATGTACATAAGCATGCATCATATCGTCAGATTTAGTGCGGGTGGGTATGGCATGTGGAACAGGAACCGAGCTCGATGGGGCTTCCTCACGAGAGCTCGCCAAATCAGATGAAGATGTCCCAGGGTAGACAACTCGGAGTTCAATCGGATGGTGTTATTATAAGTACTCAGCTGGGAAGCACCTCGCTAGCAGAGACGCCGGTCGTTCCTGTCAGAAGATGGCACAATGAATGACGATAGAGGAACCATCACATGACACCGGCCACTGGTTAGATGCGCCAGCCGGATGGGGGGCCTGTATTGGTCTGTGTCATCGAGGTAACATGACTTTGGGTCCCGGGATCACAATCCACTGTCGTCGATTCCTCCCAGTACCACCGAGGGAGGAACCCCACGCGCTCTTCCCCATTCACGACCTCCGCCACCTCCGCTTCATTAAGCATCACTACCGTGATCCCCACTCTCGGTTTAAAGGACACGCGCCATACTTCCCTTCCAGAACTAGATTGTATTGTGGACTGCAAGAAAGCGAGGAACCTGTCGCCCCATTCCAAACAGATACTCGGATCCCAAGCACCGGGCTTCCCACGAACCAGTCTGGGTATCTCCATCGTTCTAAAAGATTGCAAGGCAGTAAGATGTCCAGAAGGAGTGCGGAAACCAACGACGATTTCCTATAATAAGCCAGATGGTGTATGAAAATGCGGACGCGCCGATCTGGCGGCGGGCTTACAGGCACACCAAGAAGGAATGATTGCAGATAAAATTTGAGCAACTTCCTGGTATATTTCGATAAGAATACAAACGACTGTAGTAGTGGACAACGCACTTTTCAAATCTGGCTTCGTCCGAAGAATTCCGTAATGATAAGGACGTCTTCAATTCAACGTAATTGTCGGTTTTTCCATAGTAAGTCCCTGGAAGCGGGTAGGTGGAAAGGATGGTCTTTCCCGAAATCTACATACCGCGAACGCAGTCCACCTCTCCTCCCATGACGACCCTACGGTCTGCGAGCTTGGTCTTGACTACGCTACACCATTGAATATTTGTGTTCACGTCGCCACCCCAACCAGGAAAATCCTGAGAGTCAAGAGGTACATCGTGGTGACCACCCGGTTGAGATGTAGTGCAGTAGGACTCAAACGCATACCCGTAGTACGATAGAAGCCGGTTACGAGGCGTCGCCGCATTCCTGCAGAGTCAGCAACATAGGAAATTGCGAAGGGCAAATGCCACACTTTTCCTCGAGTTTCGCGTCTGACAAGTGCTCTTCAAAGTAAAAGGTTCCATTAATGAGCATGACGTTGAGTTCCAAGCTATCTGTCTCTTCATAGGGAGCAGCCAATATCCTTTTCCACCGCAAGGTCGATCACAGAGTGTAAACGGAAAGCGGTGGAAGATAACCGAGGCCACCTTACTTGGTCATGACACCCCTCCAACATATCACGTTGACGTCGGGAATATTGACTGCGGACCGTGACGAACTTGAAGCACGCAAGGCATTCTTGAATCTCGACAACGCAGCCAATAGAGCGTCGAGTCGACCACGTTCTGCCGGTCGCATGATCGACTTCTCATAGTGAAAACCAAGGTCCGCGCCGCGCGGAGGCTCGACATAGTAGCGTAGTGCTGAGTCGTTGAATTCCAGGACATGGTTGGAGTTGTACGAGAACGTCAGAAGTTGGCTTGGCTGTTGGATAGAAGGGGCCTTTAAAGGTGAACAGGAAAGGCTCGGGTAAGGAAGACTGGCCACGGAAGCCAGCTGCTGTTTGGCTGGTGAGCTCCCGGAAGACAACACATCTTTGCGTTTGTGGGCCATGTTCTTGATCAAGGTAGTGGTATCGGAGGACCACAGCCTGTGTTTTCCACTCCGCGTGGTCACGTGAGGCGGTCCACTCGCTACTTAATTTCGCAATTTATCTCCGCTTGCATGCCTCGCCGCTTCCTCGAGGACGGTCACAACGATTGCGGGTCAACACTCCGAACGTCCCGTTTGCCCACTAGGGGAAATCAAAGCCAACGTTGAGCAAAGGCATGACATTTCCAAATTCCAGACCCGGGCGAGGTAAGAAAATGCGCTTGGCAATGAACATGGCTCGAGTCGAGTGAACCAATCATAAGGCCTGTGCTCGGTGTGGATTTAATAAACTGATAGCTCGGACACGCGTTAATACTCGCCTTCAAACGGAGCAACGCCCACTCATCCTCTAGGGAATTCCGTAAAGTTAGGTCTTCCGCGCTCCTTTCCTATCCGTTCTCGCCAGGCTGTAGCCTCTTACGGCTGGCCTTTCGGTGGCTCTACGTCTTAAGTGACCCGATAGCACTGCAATCGCTGGGCAATGTTTTCAGGTGTGTACCTGTAGGGAGAGTGCGAACCCACCTCATCCCGAGGGCGGAGGTGACGCTCTTACTCTCTTTAACCTCATCAAGCAACACGACTTTGGTGCATGTTCGGAAAGCAGCACCGTGCCCCCCAGACGCCTTCCCGTAAGCAGGCGCAACTATGTATATGCTCTCTCCCTATTTCTCCCCCTTACATCCTCACCGCACCCTAATCACACTCCCAACGAACCATCATGATCTTCTGTGAGTACCAGGTTGTCTCCGCGTAATACCGGCCTGATACCGATGGACTGCAGTCAGCAGGAAACCAAAAACGTCATCACTACCACCAGGGTGGCCGTCGCCATACCATAACAAGTGTTCTCAGCGCGATTGTCTTTTTCCTAATAGTCCACAAACTGTCAAGGGCGTCTATCCGTGTCGTGGCGTTCCCGGCGGTTTCTTCTGCGAAGGGACCTACAAGATATCCTCCTCTCGCGCCCAGGAATCAGAACGCTATCTCAAGGAGCTGGCTGTGAGACGCCGAGCTGTGGAGGAGGAGCAAAGGAAACGCACGGTCTCGGAAATGAGACGACCTGATCTGGGCTCCCGCCGACGAGATGTAGGACCTATGCATTACAACGTGTTGGATGATAGGACTCGATCTGCGTATGGTCAGCCGCCTCGTACGGTGGCCGTGCGACCCAGTGAAACCAGGAAACCACAAATTGCCACCAGTAGACGGCCATCGTACGCAGGCCATAAACCATCACGAGCTCAGATTGAGCAGGAATACATGACCGATCAAATTATGATGCACTTGTATCCGGAACGAGAAATCCACCCCCGGTGGTAGGTCTTCGCTGCACGAGTATACTGACCACTGACTGACCTCGGCACTCAGGATATGACTTGCATTCGTCTCGATCACGCAGTATGACCCTCAAGATTACGCTTCGTTTGGCATGGTACGCTGATACTACACGACTATGTTACTACACCACATTCAATATGTACGTCCACACACTGTAAACAAGCAAGCAGCTGGACTGCATGTCTTCTAAGAATCCGGATTCCGAACCAGTCCAGCAGCATGAGGTGACCTTGGTGAGATCGAGAAAGGATATGGTTTGGGGTGTCTGCACAGAAGGCTCTTGAGGTCTTGTTAGGGTACAAGATGATGTGAACATACATGATAACGCCTGGTGTGAACTCTGGTTCCACATCAACATCATTGCCAAATTCATCCTTGGCTTTGTTGACGTCGAATGCCGCAAGAATCGTAACCATAGCTATCCAGACTGCTGCCTCTGCGAGATACTTCCCAACGCATATCCTGAGTGTTTACCGTCAGTAAAGCACTTCAAGCAGACATTATTTTACCTTCTGCCAAACCCGAACTGTATTTCTCCGAGGTCGTCGGTAAGGGAACCGTCCTCTCCAATGAACCTTTCAGGCATGAACCTCATCGGATCAGGGTACTTTTCCTCGTTATGGGTCATTGCCCTACAATAGTCGGTGATCAGGCTTTGGGATGCGTACGACCGACTCACCATATGTTGGCGAGGACAATTGTGTCTACCAACTGGTTTATGAAATGACTCATCCACTATACAGAAGGTACCCACCTTTGGGTATGAAGTATCCATTGTAGACATCGTCTTCCGTAGTCATGTGTGGTACCCCTGATGAAGGGAGTAGCAGTTAGAAAAAGGGTCGCCTAAGCTGTTTGAATATACGTATACCAAGTGGAGTGACCTGACACCATCTGAGCACTTCGCGATACGTCGCCTCAAGATAAATCATCGACGGGCGGTCCGTGAAGTCTGGTAACCTTAGCCCCCCCGTAACACGATCGATTTCCGCCTGGGCCTTCTTCTGCACCGAAGGAAACTTAAGCATTGCCAGTACAAAGGCTGACAGTGCAGAGGAGGACTGCCACAGGGGTAAACATTCTTCCTGTCCGAAAAGAAAGTGGGAACGAACAGTTTCAACGGAAGCTGGAAAATGTAGATGTAAGTCCCGGGCTTAAAGGTGGAAGAGGTGTTAAGACTTACCAGCATATGTAGTTCCTGCAACGGACTTGATGACAACTTCCACTTCGTTACGTTCAAGCATTTCCAAGACCATGGAGTGAGGTGCGATACCCTCCGCCTTGATGCACGTCAGAGATGACTGGCTAAGAGAACTGACCTCTTACCCTTTGTTGCTGTACGAAATTGTAGGGCTTATCACGCAATTCTCTGGTAAGTTTCCTACACTCGCGAGCGAATTTTTTGAATCCCGCTCCAGGACACCATTCAGGTAGGTACCGTACTGGAAAGAGTTCGCATAAGTGAATGGCTCGAACGTCGACGATCATGACAACTAACAAGCGGGGAACGCATTGACCAGAGCGGCGCCGGGGAAGAACGAATTAGTGAGCATCTCGCTGGCACGATCCGCGATAGATGCAAAGAGGTCATTTTGAGGAGCCATCTTATATCCGTAAACAACGGTCATGATGGTCGACGCGGTGAACCTAGGACGAACACGCGCATAGAATCAGAATGGTGAACCACCGCGAAGAACTCCACGACGTACGTTCTGATATGTTCTTCCATCTTTTCGGGAACCTCGAGGAGATTCCGGGCCAATTGGTGAACTTGGCTCAACTGAATATCCCTGTAACTCAGCATCGCTTGTGGGTTTAACGCTTGATGCATTGCCTTCCTATGTCTGCGCCATGATGCACCGTAGCGCAGGAAACCAACATTGAACTCCCAACCCATCCTACATGAGATCAGCGGGTAACCAGCAATGAGCAGACCAAACTTCACACTCACAAGGTCACCATTGGGACCTGTGGCCTGTCAGAATAATTCTGAGACCGTTTATCGAGTAACTCCTGTGCAACCTCTTCGGAATGTAGAACGAGAATTCGGCTACCGAGGATCTCGAGATAGATGAGACCGCCTGCAAGTTGTTTTCTCAGTAAATCCGCGACATGACGGAAGGCAAGTCTGTGAATACCGTATTTCTTGCCCCACTCAGCGAAGGTCAACCATTGGGAGCCTATGTCTTTGATGGAAAATAAGCTACCAACTATGGGGAGTCGAACAGGACCAGGTGGTAGCGGCAGACCCGCAGGATTGTCTCGTCTCCAGCGCAGATGTCTTCTGACTGCTAAGACGACTGCTGCTGCGAGGAGCGCGTAGAAAACCTGGACAGATTGCATGGCACGAATATGTGGGTAACTGCTTGAACTTACTATAAATGCCATGGGTGTTATATACGGTATCACACCTCCTGTTAACGTCCTTTGGGTCATGGGACAGAGAAAACGTGCCTCTCAGACACGGTCTCACTTGTTACGTGCATGCTCATCCATGTAACGTTAGGTACCACATTGCTACAGCGGCGGTAAACTGCGAAGACGTCAGCGTCGAAGAAGAATGGGTAAGCTAGTTTCACAGAGTCTCACCTCCACTCTGAAACTGGCATACTTGTCGGGAGAAGGAGAAAAGAGAAACCTCATTCAGGAGAGCGCGGTACGGAAGTTTTAATACTATTACTTACTCGGCTACACGCGAAGTGCCAGAACTGGTAAAGTGCCGGCGCTTAGCCCAAAGTTTGTGGTCTTGTCTCGGATTTGATTTCTTAACCGGTCTCTGATGCCAGCTACTGGCAGTGGGTCGGGACTGTGGAAATGATGGAAGCACATTTCATACCACATACAACCGATCGAAACCGGGAAATAAGATAATGAGAAAGATAACGATACTATACAGTAATGAATGAATCCAGTGAACCGATGCAGAACGAACGTCACAGGTCCTGCGTGTCACGAGTCTCAGTGCACCCTCTTAAGAAACCGCTCGCCGTCGTCGAAGGACCGTTTCCTCTTATTCCAACTACCAGTGATGGATTGCGGTACTATGAAGTACTTTTCAATGGGAGGCCGGCGAGGTGATTTTAAGACACCATGCTGAGTGGCGAAGCTCGTTGTAGTAGGACTGGTGGGGTTAGAATGAACGAACGACTCCATGGTCATATTCCCGGCTCCTTGAGAAGCTTGTTCCTTGGGATTCTTTTTGTACTAGAGTATTGTAAGAATTTCGACATTAGGAGATCAGAGTCACGTACACTCTCCAGCTCGGGCTTTCCCCGCCACTTGGCGACGGCCTCACAGAATCGTAAGGCAGCTCGCTCGACGGGTTCCGCAGGATAATGCCAGGCTAGATCCTCCATATGTGTCACTAGGTCTGGCGTCTGTTGAGGAATATCAAAGAACTGGTAGATCTCTAAGCACGGTCTAACTCGTGATGTGGTGAGATTAGACTCACTCTCCGACAGCGAGCCTCCATTTCCATATGGAATGCGGCTTCCGCATTGTCGCGTCTAAAGGTCATGCTATTTGATACGCCACGCAGAGAAGGGAAAAGAATCCGAGTAGCCTCCTTTAGACCAGGCAAATCATCCGGGTCAAACCACTCGAACTCGGGATCTCCGAGATCCTCATCTTCACTTATCTCAACGCTATCATTGGTACCGCGACCAACTGAAAGCAAACACTCTGTTGCATCGGCACCTCGCCAGCCAGCTGTGAGATATCCCTCTAAAGCAGCCCGGGTGAGAAGTCCAGCCAGGAGCATGTACCAGTCTCGCGATGGTTGTAATGGAGGAACTTCTGCCTCGGAACGGGGTCTTCGGGAAGGTGATGGCGACGGTGAGGTTGGCGTTGGCATCGAGGTTTCGTCAGCGGTCCTTCCCTGACCATGTTCGCCTTCTGGAGCGTTAAAGGCTTCCTCTCCGAGCTCGCGACCGAGCTCCACGGAAACCAGGGCTGACAGCCGCAAGAATCGAGGGATAAGCTCCCATAACCGTGGGTTACCCGCGGATAAACTGGTATTCCCCGCATGATCAGTGTCACTTTCGGCAATAGACCACTTCGACTTTCGGCGCAAGACGCTGCCATGTATGCCAGGCTGGGCGAGCCCTGTACCAATTCCACTACCGTCCTGCCACCCCGTCACACCTCCGTTGCTTCCCCACATGCTCTTTCCGAAATTCATATGGGGTGCTTGGACGGCTAATTTACTTCCAAAATTGGTAGAACCGCCAACCATGGATATTGCCCGGCCTCTCCCGGTAACTCCGGGAGCTTTAGAGGATTGCTTGGCTACGACGCAAATTTCACAACCTGCATGAAGATGCCTTGAGCAGCGCAATCCTGGTGAAGAATTTACTGTTGAATGATCTGCGCCCCCCATGTACATATTCCTAGCTCGGCTGGTCAAAGTGATCTAAAATACTTAACTTGAATGTCATGAAAGAAAGCCTAGCAACCGACTTACGACGTTTTGGTGAAGAGGCATGGTCAAAAGGGACTGCGAAGTCGGGAGCTGAGAGTACGGGCGTTTTGAAACTGGAAGTGATACAGATGACAGGAGTGCTAGAGAGGGTGGCAACTTTCCCGTGGGTTTGCTAGAGCAAGATGACGAAATGACACTAGCACCGATGGAAGGATTGGGTGACGCATTTCGAGGGACGGGCGAAGTACTGGGACTGATAGACTCAGAGGAACCCTGGTCAGAATTCGTCGAAACAATGATAGGTGGAGGGTGATGATGATGCCGATACGGCGATATTGGGGGCTGACGAGAGAACAAGTCGTTGATCACAGTGCCAAGAGACAAGCGGAGACGGACGCCATTGGGCAATGTGTGAGGATGACTTTTGCTGCCCCGCTTAGGTGAGTTGGTCGGTGTCAAGAGGTCATCGTCCAGTACGGGGTGTTGGACCGGAGGGGGCTGTTCCAGCATTGATGTCACTACTTTTTCAAGACCTATGGAGCGTAATCTCAGGCTTGCAGCGAGGACTAAATCTTGTCTTTGTCTCCTCTCTTCCTCGTCGTCGTGACGAGTACCACCCTCTCTTGCTTCCAACGTGCTAGCGTCCTCGCCATCGCTGACCACCTCATCGTCCTCTTCGTACTGTTCCGGACGTTCCCGGTAAGCATAATTGAAGGAAGAGGGGCCACCAGTGCGATCAGTCATACCCAACTCTGCGCGAGCTTGAGCAAACCGGGTGCGAGCATGGACCCATAGCATGTGGTCTATGATGAGGGTTCTGGTCGATTTTTCTCGAGGGGGAATAGAGTGCAGATGGTGGGCATGCTTGTGCGCGGGAGCCTTGAACGAACCAGTTGCCGGTAAAGAAGGGATTGGCTTTGACGGCTGGCTGGGAACATGGGGGAGCGTGTTGGGAACGATGGGATGGGTTATGGGGTAAGTTTGGAAGCCGCCCGAGTTTGGAAAAGCTGGGATGGGCCTGTTACCGTTCCGCAGGGCTGAGTAGGACATGACGATGGGATCTCAACGTTCAACGTCAGCTAGTGCGTGTGCCTTAGCGAAGATGGTTAGGCCCCCTCGACATCCACTGTCAGAACGGATCAAGCACGGACTTCCGATGGTGCAACAATACCTGGGGCAAGGACGGAACGTGCAAATATCCACACACGTACGTTGCGCGCGCCTAGATAAGTGATCGGTTAAACTCCTGCGTTACTATGTAGGTTGTTGGATGGGAACGAGCCAGTGTGGACTCGGAAGCGGAGCAGAACCAAGTGACTACTTCTGTGCCGTGACACCCCGAATCGGAAAGCTTGAACAACTGTCGACCCCACTAAACAGTCTCAACACCATCGTTCAATACGCCAAAGGTCAAGGCGTTCGCGAAGTGTGGCGGCCCATCAGGACTCTTCTCATAACATTTGAAACTTCAGACTGTGAAGAATAAACTGTGTATTTTTTGCCTCACCTCCCGCGATCCAGTAAAGCAGGTGCAGTACTAGTGACGTCGGAAATGGTAAGCTCCACCTTGTGCTTTTCGATTACACGTAGTCCTGTTTCGCTAAAGATGTTGGTAACCCCATTGAACGCGACACGATCCTCTGACTAGCCTGTCCTCATTGGTCTTCGTACCTACTAATCCCCTTTTGCTTTGCGCATGTTGAGCGGCTTCGCTGTTTCAACCAGCCGTCTTGGTGGGTTCTTTTGGCCAGCTAAGCTGGGCTCAAGTGGGATGCAACCTCGTAGAAACTGGCCAGCTCTTGCCAAGCGCGTCATTGGAAGGTGCCTCTGAGAAGCAGCCGCGGTGAGCGAGGATGGCACGGAAGTAGACAAGGTGGGTTGCCTTTGCGTACAGGTTGGACTTTGGTATCCCAGTGCGTTTATAAAACAGACGTGATTCCTGCCTCTCACGTGAATACCTTGAAGTATTTTAATATCAGTCATTCCCAAGACCGCAACATAAACTCCCTCTCGAAGCCGGGGCCGAGGACGCGGTGTTAGTCTATCTTTGCTCTTACTCCGACGCTGTCGATGCCTTTCTCCTATCAGGAGCGCACCGCAACTTCATTCTGTTACCTAGGTTCACGAGAAATTAGCCTTGGCCAAGGAACAACGCCGTCGATCACAATGGATAAACGGACACGCTCTGACGTATTCACAGCTACATACGATAGATCAATGGTCGACAAATCCTCCACCACCCACACATGCTTGCCGTGGGTCACATCTGACGCCATTAACTTTCGCGGGAACGCCAGTTGTCGAAATTACACTACACACGTTCCATCTCTCCATAAACGCTGCGTCTCCTTAGTCAGGCATTGCTCTGACAATGACGGGGGAACGCCTCGCGTCAGAGGTGATAGTGCGTCAAAACGCTAACCGTGCCATTCTGAATTCCCAACACCCCCTATTAAATTTCGCTTCATTCGCACTCGCTTTCCCGTGCCACCTCAACCACGAAAGACAGGTTACGCCTGGTTACGCCGCATCGTATCCGCAGTCCAGTAGCGAGTCACTTCACAAGAGGTCACTGATAATTCCAAAGTAACGTTAGACTGCAATCCACATCTCGTCATCACATATCCCGCACACTTACTAACTAGTGCACTGCCTTCCGACATGATCGCAAAGTGTTGATGCGCGGATGTACCTTGCGAACTGAGCCAGATGAGTTGCTTTATGTAACCCCTTTTGCACAGTTTTTTGATTGCTGTTCCATCTATGTAGCATCGTGAACGCCGCAAGTATGGAGCGAAATCACTTTTTTCTCCTTCTCTACCGTTTCACCGCCCAGGAAGGTTTCCGTGACGGGTAACGGGAATGAGCCGAAGTATGTATCACGCGCGGGCATTGACGGTCGACACGCCACACCAAAACTCCCAAGCCGTCGCATATCACTCTCACGAAGGTTCGACAATGGAACTGATTGATCGGGACGGCGAACTTGGGCTGCAATGTCGGGGAAGCAGTATCGAGCCTGCTCCCCGTTCACTGATCGGGGGCTGCGTATGGACGAAATGCTTCCGTTCCATTAGATCCATGTACATAACAGCCTACAAGTTGGATGTCGAAATTCGATGCGAAAATAGGTTTCTGCAAGTGCCAGGCCCCTGCTTGAAAACTTTGATCGATCTAACCACCATGTTGTCTTCACATCATCCGAGGCAGTGATAATAAAAGACTGAGATCTCGCCACCGCGTGATCTTGCACAGTATCTATCATCGCCAGGAGCTCTTCCAAGGCAGTGCTGATCACACTCCCCCATGCTTGAGGGAGGCCGAGACGTAGGGTTTTGGTTTTTTTTTGTTGTTGTTTGGCTTTCGGAATGGCCTATCACGCCTCGACCATCCATGATCAGTACACAGCCGAGTGTTTTGAACCAGAAGATTGTTTCGATCAAGGCAAACCGTGGGCATCTCCATCTCAATCTTGGCATCCCTTCGTCATCCCGGCGAGGCTATGCGAGCAAAGAATAGTTTCTCTTCCGCCGGATGAGGTCGGGGCGCCGTTGGACATTTCGCACTGCCTCCTCGTTGCCGGCGACGGCCTCTGCATGTCCCAGCTCGCATTACGCACCCCAAACAATAAGCTGACAAAACGAGATACGTTAATCTTTTATTCCTCGTAATCATAAATAAGAGGCATGACGGACGCCCACCAATATCTACGTTGTACTACGCTACAAGAATGACGATGGTGAATAGACGTATGGAAGCATCAATAAAAACATCGGATGATTTCCGACGAAGTAGCGCGACACTACAGCGGATATATGTACAAGAGACTGGGGGGAATGGCGGACAGTGCAATCAATATCAGTATAATGATGAGCAGTGGGGGGGATTAAGTAGACAGAGGGCGACGAGAACCCGCGGAGCGTCCCGGTGTATGGTAGATGAGAAGACGAAGTGGGAATAGCGAATAGTTAAAGTGGACATGGACCTGCGGAACGTAGAACGACAGACGTGGGTCATACCATCACATTTGTGGTCGTCCACCCCACCTCCTCCGTCTTGGGCACAGGCACCCGTTCAGAATCTTTGGCCGCGTCCAGCACACGTTGACATTCGGCACCGCCCTCAGATCGCACTATTGTGGCAGTGACATTCAGTTCACGTACTCGTTATCAACGTGGTGAAACTTACAGTGCCTGTTCAACGCATCCATGCGCGCAAAGGTCTTACGACAGCCCTCACAAGTGAATGGCCGATAATTGAAATGCAGCTGTTCGTGACGCTTGCAATCATGCTGTCTCGCAAAGCCCTTGCCACATCCCGGCCACTTGCACTGGAATGGACGTTCTTCGTTGTGCGATCTCATATGACCTAAGATCGAGGTCAACATGACAAGTTAACGCGGGTCATTGGCCAACACACCTTTTAGATTGAAGCTTCTCGTGAATGTGCTGCCACAGCCCGGCACAGGACACATGAAATTCGCTTCTTGCTTCCTTCGGCGGTGGCTAGCACCGGCTGTGCGCTCGCTTGTTACGGTCGGCTTCGTCACCGATATCGCAGCGTTGAGTGGTTGCTGCGCCGACTCTGGGCGAAGCAAGGAAGGTTGACGGCCCGCGAGAGGCACGTTGGGAAGATCGTCATAGCGAACACGTGGACTCGCGGATGGGCTTGGGTATGGGCTCTGACGATTCGATGATAGCCCGCTCCAGCTTCCGTCGCCGCCCCTCGAACCAGACGAAGCCCTACGGTTATGTCCGCGGATGGGAGGCAGAGTCTCCTGTGGGTATAGGAACTGGCGATTGATCAACTCCTGGTGTGAAGAAGGTGGGAATATCATTGCTGAAGTATGAGACATATCCTCCGAACGGGAGAGGCGATTGTGACCTGGACGTGGGCCGCCATCAGACTTTGACCGGCGAAGGTTGACGGCGACGGCATCGGGGGAGAGATAGTTGCTCATAGTTGTCGACGGCGGGGGATTAGTGGAATTGAAGTTAAACTGAGGGAGCTGAGCGGAACCGAGATTAAAGGACGTCTGGTTGGCACCGGCGCTGGATGGGTGCTGATGAATGGGTTGGTGTGGAGGGAGGACCTGATTGAGGTTGACGGTGTCGAGCGCGGATCCTTCAAGAGAGTTAAGCTGATCTGTCATGAGAGGGGTGTTCCACAGCTGAGGGCGTGGAAGAGATGAAGTATCGGACTTGCTGCGCGTTCGCGGGGGGAAGTTTGGAAAGAGGTATGAGGTATTTGTAGCGTCTGAATGGATCGGAGGAGTAAGAGTGGACAGCCCCTGTGCAGGGTGGCTATGTGGGAAGAGCTGTGCGCCTTGCTCATGGAACTGGGACACCCCGAGTTGTTGGTTGACTTCGGTCTGTTGCTGATCCCACTGGGCGGTCGACCCCTGCTGTTGTGAGCCGGTTTGAGTCGAACCTGAGCGGATATAGAACGCGCGTATGGACAAATAAGGTAAGTATGTATTACCATAAATAGAAAGGGCCATATCAAGGGAGTCTACTTGCCTTGATGAAGGGTTTCCAAGGTCGACTGAAAAGGAACAGATTGGGAAGCTGCTCCGCCCCCACTGACGGGGGTCGCAGGCACGATGTGAAGCTGCGGTCCACTCGTCATGAACCCACCATCGCCCTCTGGGGCATTGATAAGCGGGGGTTCTTGGGAGAACATGGGCCTGCCAGACGGACTGCTGTCTGGAATCAGAAGCTGGGGAGGCGACTGGGGCTTCTTCGGTGGTGAGGTGGCTCGGTCAACTGGGAGATGATTCGCCTGCCAGTGAGGCGATTCAAAGCGAAGCTTTTCAAATGAATGGGCTACATCCAGTCGTGGAGAAGAGCCAGCGTGTATCTGGGGCTTGTGGTTGGACGACACTGACGACGTTCGGCTACGCGGGGCTCCGTCGTCGTTGCTAGACGGAGAGCTGTGGTCGAACGAAAGGGGAGAGTGCTGATCGAGAGGTGCTGGCGTGACAGAAACAGACAGCGGAGCTCCATTGGGATCAAGAAACTCGCCGTCGAACATGAGCAACGCAGACGAATTGGGCGGATCATATTCCGACGGGTCATAGTCTTCGCGGGCGGTCATGAGCCCGTTGAGCTCATCGCCGAGTAGACCCATGTTTTCCGGCCCATCTGGGTCAAAGCTCAGGTCCGAATGACCAGAGTACGGCGAGTTTTGATATGAACCGTTGTAAGACGATGTGTGGAATGGGGGAGACTTAAATTCGTAAGCGTCAAAGGCAGAAGTCGTGCTGATGTTGTGGGGCTTCGTGGAAGGACTCGTAGACTGGTAATCAAACTCTGTGGGGTATTGGGTAGGGTCTTGCTGGAGTAGCGCCATCGTGAGAGCTGGTAAGCGATGAGCGAACGATGGGTGCAGATAATATGGATTGATAAAGACCTGGACAGAAGGGAACGGCAAGCTACGACGAGGACGCTGGATATATCGGTAGCCAAGGGATAAAGCCGTCGGGGGAAGGAGGACGACGACGACGCGGAAGCTTAAAGGGATGGATGAAGGGGAAGAATGGAACAGAACGCTGTGTCAGGATGCTTTGTGTGAAATAATTATGACCCCCCATCACCCCGGGTGTAAGCGTGCCTTGGATTTTCAATCTCCGCCACGGGGTAACTCTAGCCAGAGGCATCTGACCCCCTCAAGCTAAGGCCTGCCTCACGGGCAGTCGTTTCGTGGGTCTCGTACATGTACATTATTCAAGACATTCGCACCCTCTTTTTCAGCCGTTGTGTCGGTCTTTTTGAGTTGCCGTCGTACAATGGGATTGTGGGTTTCCATCGGTCATTGGATCCTGCCGTGCCGGGTTTTCTGGATTAGAAATCACCCAAATCGTTTCAGTCGCCGCGAAGATCCATCCGCCCTGCAGACTCGCGTTCCGACGCCATGCTATCGAGCACATACCGTGGTGTACATACGTATGTATAGTGCATAGCAGCGACGAACGATAGCGGGACGGGCTTAACAGTTCGCAGCTCCAACGTCAATAGCACCCGTCTTCACCCGTGCATTGCTTTTCCTCGAACACTCTGATCCCGGGACGCGGTTCCAATTGATGGTGTCAGGATGTTAGCCAACCAATCGTATGCGGGCTGCTTGCAACTTGTCCCCGCTCAGTGCTGATCTCTTCACACCCCCTTGCACAGGTGAAGCGAGACTCGATCCTGTGCAATGCCTTCACCACGCGCGGGGGTGTACCATGTGCTATGTCACCCGTTGACGTATCGAAATGTCGGAAACATCACCACCCCGGCGTTCATTCCAAAAGCCGGCCCGAACTCAAGGAGTCTCAAGATTTCACCTTGCACACGGCGTGATCCCCTTACAATGAGGACCCCCTCTTTCTTCTAATAGTAGGCTACTCGAGATTTCATCTCCCTGGGGACGGATGTTCAACAATCAACAGGGCAATCATCAAGCCCTATCCTTTACCCGATCCACTTCGCCATCCCGCCATATCAGCCATGAAATGAAGGAGGCCGTCTGTGTCTCTGGCTTACGTGGTGCCATTACCGAGATCGGAGAACTCCCCAGTCGTACACACTCGGAAAATTCTTCATTATTTCGGATTCTTTTTTTTTTGGTGGGGGTCGGACGACGGTGGCCAATCGCTGAGCGCTGACCCATCGATGTGACAGACCATGAATAAGCACTGACAAACACCAGGTTCCAAATGACTCCGCCGTCTGATCTGCAATATTGACTTACACTATCGACCGACTGTAACTGAGGGTCCCATTAGTGTTCCACGCAAGTGCCGTTTCCTAGGGGAGCAGCTGACGCGTGAAGACTCATTTCGCTATTACAGGTCGCTCAACAGACCGCTGTTTACATAGTTCAGACGCCTGCTAATCAGTATTCTCTAACATGCAGTCCACCGACTCGAGACACTTGCAGCACAGCCCTGGTTGCTTTTTATTGAGTATCAGGCATATTAAATCTTGCCGCGCACGATGGTAGTGTCCACGGGTACTATATCCGGACGACCGTTTCCGTCGCATCAGCGCGTCACATGCTATGAGGAATCCAGCCTGATCCTTGGACTGATTGTGGTCTGACTAGGCCTACCTCACAAGGGGCGCCCAACAATTACTAAGGTCCAACGTACGCTCATGACGACGCCGCGAGCGGAGACACCTGTAAAGTCCATGTTTTTGCTTCCCAATCGAGACGATAAGAGAGAGAGGGGCCGCAACCGCGGCGTGCCTGGCACTTCTCATCAAACCGTATGTAGCTGTCGGATAAACGTGCTAACCTAGTGTTTTGAATGGTCCATCATGCATCATGCATCAAGAATTAGCTCGCATATTCCAGGACACGTGCAAGATCAACCACCTGTTTCCCAACAAACTTTGAGATGCCATATTTTTTCCCTTCGCGTTAACGTACCGTAGCAAGGAACAATTGATCTCACCAGGCGGACGCGTATCCACGGCTGGGTCATCAATGATCGGTTTCCTAAGGGCAACCGTCCTCCCTTACGATACCGCTAACAACCTGCCGGAGAATTTGGGCTGCTGAAGTCGTAGCACCACTTGCATTTTTTCTCGATGGGATTGGTAAACGCATCCAGTCGAAATTATGGTGCAAAGAGTAGGTCGGCCTGGCACATCACGCCGAACGTGGGACTAATATCAACACGTGGCAATATCAATGGTAAGTAGGACGTGCCGCTATTACCTTTCACAATGGCACGCCTATATCTCAGGCACAAGTCTCAGGTGCCTCCACTCTCGAATGCTTTCTTGTTCCGGTAAATGGCTTGGTATCATCTCGATTGCCGTCCTCGGCCAACTGCGCAATACCGTTGTATAGGTTCCTTTAATATTATAATAGCCCTGCAATATGACATTCGCATCACCTGTGGACCCTGCAATTAAACACGTACGCACCTCACGATAGAATGTGCAGACTAAGTACTGAGCGCTTGAGTGAGTCATCGCGGATCTAACAAACCAATTCACTCATTAGTATGTAGTGGTATTTTGGCTTCCCTTCGCAGCCGCCGACAGGTTCCTGCTTATGATGGCCAAAGTGAAACGTGAAGTGACCGCGTTCGTAGTCGTTCAATACGTGACGCATCGTAGTACGGCTTTGCAGTAATATCGACGACTTGCTTCTGTTGAATCCTACATATCACCCCTGGATAACCCGGAACAACTGGTCTGCATGAGTCGGTGGTTCGTTGAAGTCGAATTCGGTTTGTCCTTCAAATCCGATCTACCACGGCTAGTGTGTCGGCACCAGATGGAAGTTGCCTGAGGCATTTGGTAGCGTAGACAGCGAAGTCATTAGGGAAAATCACCGGTGAGTATGTTGTACAAGTCAATCGGAGTTGTCGAGTCGATCTTAGTACCTCCCAAAGCGGGAGCACGCCCCTCAAAGTTCCTTGGTGTTCCCAAGCCCCATCCCTGATATATCCTGGTGGACTGTTGCCACCACTCAAGGAACGAGGATTTATATTCACCTTTGTTCAAAGCGATGCACTACACATTTCCTGACTGCGGACACTCCTTTGTCGACGTTTCATTGTTGTTAACACATAATATGATGGGAGAAATCCAGAGGCTCGACATCATCCGTCCTCTTCCACGATATGATGGACCTCCCCCGAGTTCCTACTTCCATGAGGCAACAGACCGTCCCTTTCCCGCCCGTAGAGTACGCTCGCCCCGTGACTGCACTGCATGGGAACTTTAGCTATGATCATCCTCTCGAAAATTACTCCAATGCTGCTATGGCCCATATACTCGTTCCCGCGCAACGCCCTAGAAACGTACGTCAGCTGCTTGGTTCATAAGGCTTCCTTCTCACCCTTCGTCCAACAGCTCTATGACGCGTTAGCTAGTGCCTATGACGGGCGCCTCCATTTCGGGGCCGAAGTGATCAATCCCGTTGATCGGTGTAAATGTCCTCCTAGTGTCGGTCGCGAACCTTTGCGTCGAATGGCCGCGCACCATGGAAACTCACCAGATTACCTGGGTCTTGGCTGGGAATATCCTGGTTGGTGTCCACGTCGTTCCTCCTACGAAGAGAGACGAGGTGCGGTTGCAGTCACGCTTGCCGAAGTCTGCTCGATTTCGCATACGGTCGAGCCACTCCCGACTTCCAATCAGTGCGAGAATGCAGCCGCGGTTTATCCCTCTGACGAAGAACATCTCGAAGGACTAGATGATCATGTTTCGGACATAGAAGATGAGATGGACGTCGAATTTGCGAGTGACGGCACCTTTGACGCATCGAATGCCAACGTCGTACCTCCCGGTTTGCTCCAGTTACCCCCTGACTGCAACTCTGCATTCGATTCTAAACCGCACGATGCGGTCCGCACTACATGCACGAAAGCAGATGCGAAGAACATGAACCATCGTGAATGGAAAACTCCTTGCGCTTCAGAGGGCACCCCTCGCTTGTTGGAAAACGCTTCAGGATGGATCCGTTCAGAAACGCAGTTCTCCGGCCCTGTTCTCGCTAGCGAGTCGTCTTCTGCGATGCCAGCTTCGACGTTGCCGTGTGCCGAGAACCTCTCGACGGGAAACCAATTGTATCAGGGGGGAACGGCGAAGAAACCGTCTGCCGCGAAATCTGCCCCGAAGAAGGCGGGAAGGACCGAGGATACTGCGCGTATAAGTATCACTGCGATTGGCCAGCCCGTTATAGATACCCCTCGGACTGTGACCACGCAGAGCCTCCATATGAGCTCTGTATGTGATGCCCCATCTCGTGCACTGCCCAGTGGTCAAGAACCTGTGTCTCAAGAGAGCGCTCTGGATGATGATAATGAGCATGCAGTTCAACCAACGCAGGTCCCGCCACGCGCGAAACAAAATTTTCCGTGTGTGCTTGACGGTTGCAAGCAAGTGTGTTCTTCGGCAGGTGATCTCATGAGGCACCAGCAATCTCTCCGCCACCGTCCGCCACAGTACTTCTGTTCGGGTTGCGAATATGGGTTCACTCGCCCGGATGCTCTGAAAAGGCACCTCAACAACAAACCAAGGTGTAGGGCGGTTCACAGGACGGTGACCTCAACTTGGTTGAGGGGGCCCGGTGATGCTGAGGGAAGCTCGCCTACGTCATAAGTGTGCCGGACATGCTTAACTCAGGGACTTCTCTGCGGTGATGACACTCGTAATTCTCGTGACAAGATGGCTATTACTCTAACTGCATATGCTTTTCCGATCTCATCATGTGCTATGCTATGTAAGTCTAGTACGATGTAAAGAACACTGTCTTCAGATGACGAGCGCATCGTCGACTATCTGGGGTCCCCTTGGCACTACTTCCTTCGCCAACTCGTCACTCAAATCACTAGGTGCAGGTTCCACGCCAACGTCCGTAGCATCTCTCTTCAACTCCTCCACGGAGATAGCGCGGCGTTTACCGAGGAATAAGCGTCCACCGGGTGCGTCCAGTAATGACCGTACGATGATGTCCTTCTCGAAAAGGTATCGGACATCTTCCAGAGGATATCCCGTTGTCTCTGGTACGCAGACGTAGACCCAGATAGCCATAACAACAGAGGCGACTCCGAACACGAGATATGTGCCGTACGTGATGTGTGCGAGCATGATCGGTGTGATTTGGGCGATAACGTAGGTGAAGAGCCAGGTTACACCAACGGCAATAGACATCACTGCTGAACGAAGGTGTCCGGGAGCCACCTCAGACCCAAGGACGAGTGGGGTGAAGCCCCAGCCTATACCGAAGGCGACACCGTAGAGGTAGACGGCGACAATCGAGACGTAAGTCGTAGGAACGACCGTAGATTGGGGATGCACGGCACTGTAGCCTCCAATCCAAATCATTGTAATGGCTTGAGCGATTCCACCGTATATGAGAGTCCTCTTCCGACCCCAGCTCTCGATGACGAAGGCGAGGACAAGACAGGTGACCACGAACTTTACGACTCCATAGATACCTGTGGCGAACAGCGAAGCATCCGTGCTTGATATTCCGAGGTTTGCAAAGATGATAGGGGTATAGTAATTGACTGCGTTTGTGCCAGTCCATTGCTGGAAGAACGTGGCAGTGGATGGTATAAGGCAACGCAATGCGATGATACGGCTTTCTCCCATCTTCTTGAATTGCGTAGCGATAGGAAGTTTACGCTTGCCCACGAACTCTTCGCGTATCTCACTCAGAGTCAGCTGGACGGCATCGTCTTGTGGATCCTTCCTGACGATGTAGCCGAGGGCATTCGCCGCGTCAGTGTACCGCCCTCGTTCAATCAGCCACCGAGGTGATTCCGGCTGGAAGAGCATGAACACAAAAAATGTGATGCCTGGCAACATTTGAACAATTATTGGGGTGCGCCATTGCATCTGTCCAGGGGGTATATGAAGAGCCACCCCGTAGTTGACCCAGACTAGAGGACATACGTGGATGAGAACACGCTCGGTCACAGGGCCGGCACTTACAACTCAACATGTTTCCCAGACCCACAGCCACCTCTATGCTACCGGTGCATCGCCCCCGAATAACCCTCGGAGCACATTCTGATACGTAGGTGGGAACAAGAGCCGACATGAGGCCGACGCCGACACCACCCAAGAACCGACTGAAGTAGAGAAGCTTGAGACCCGTAGATGGCGTACTTCCCAATCCAACGATTGACTGAATAGCACTTCCTATAAGAAAGATCACGGCTGATGCCAACAACGAAGGCTTTCTGCCATATCGGCTCGCCAACCAACTTGCGGCGATGGCACCCACGCTAAGAAAAAAAACATTCAATTATCGGCCCAAACGTAGCCCGTACAAGGAACTTGACTCACAAGCCTCCCGCCTGGAGAACAGACACGATATTCCCGCTCAGGCTGGCACGGGCACTAGCTGACTCTTTATCCAATCCGAAGTAGTCCTGGAAAGAGGGAAGAGAAAGAACACCGCCTATGAGGCCAATGTCCCAACCGAAGCACACGTATCCAGCGGTGGCAGAGAAAGCAAGGAAGTAAGCATTTCGGTATTGGATGGTTTGTTGAAGTTCCCTTCTCCAAGTCATGGCGGCCTATGGGAAGAACGCCAGAAGATCCAGTCACTAGGACTCAACTCAGACTTGTAGGTCTCGACGAAATTTGACTCTATCCGACAGGAGCGTACAAAGCGTGAAGAGGGTCACCAGCCGTCCAAATGCCTCGGTGAGATCTTGCTTATATGACTTGGTCGGACCCACCGTGTTTGTATTCTCAGAAAGGTTAGCCGAGCATTTGGGAGTGCTAGTAATGCGGTCCTGTCCTGTCGCCCGACAGGTCGTTTAAGCGAAGGTTATGTATCATAACGATTATCTATCGTAAGGCTGAAGCTTAGCAAAGTTCGGAAGCGTATATGTGCTGATAGAGAGTCGACCGAGATCTTGGTGGGTTCGCAGACGAGGAGAGGAGGAAGAGAGACGGAAAATGATCCAAGTCTCCCGACCTTGAATTATCTAAGCGGCAGGCTATGCACAAGATCGCAAGTGCTCGGGTGATTCAACGTCTAGATCTGAACGTCCATCCATGTAAAAAAGGAGCTTTGAAAGTTGATGCCTCTTTCCGTCCCTCCATGTTCCTCGTTTCGCCCCTCTAGCTGTGTCAACATGGCCCGCTCTGGGAGCGTGTTCACCTCCAATTTCCCGGCAGTTCCAGTCTGGCCGTCTTTGTGCCGTCCTTGCTCCTCACTGTCTTCATTTCTTGCTTCCTCCACTGCTAACCCCGACCTGCTGGCCGCCACGTCGCGCGTTCTCTGAAACAGCGCATCCTCCTAACCATTTACTCGGTTATACGTCTCAATTGATGTAAGTCTCATAATTGTTATTCTATGGGATATATGTCTAACCCGTAATCCAATATGTTCAGCGTCAATGAGAAGCTTCCCCCCACCCCAACTCGTTGGGCGACATGTCGCGCGTTCACAGCCAAGGCGCATCCTCTTAGTCCCTTGTCTGACTCCTTGTTTCACTATACGTCAGGGTTGTGGCTGTAAGTTTCATGCATGTTATTCCATAGGGAATATGTCTAGCCCGCAATCTAATATGTTTAGCTACAACAACGACCTCTGCCTCGAAGAGCGCACGGGTTTCTTCAACGTCACTGAGCTATGTTGACTTGCAGCGGAGTCCGTGGGTCGGAGACGTGATGATGTCGCTGGCCTGCAGAAAATAGCCGAGGGTGGATTCAACCGCACCTTCCTCATCACCATGCACGATGGCTTTCAAATGGTGGCACGTATCCCGTACCCGGTTACAGTTCCCAAGTCCTTCGCTATCGCTAGTGAAGTGGCTACCATGACCTTCCTCCGTTCCCGGGGGCTGCCTATACCTGAGGTATTCGACTACTCGCCTAAGCTGGACAACACAGCGGGGACCGAGTACATCTTCATGGCATACGTCAACGGTGACAGCTTAGACAACATATGGCACGACCTAACAGAAGAGCAAATTGATTCCTTTTTTCGCCAATTTGCTGAAATCGAGGCGAAGATGATGTCAGTTACTTTCCCAGCTGGCGGAAGTCTATACTTTACCAAAGACTTGAAGACTCTATTAGCCGGGAGTGCCTCTGAGCCAAGCATCCTGCTAGAGGATGACAAGAGCTGTTGTATGGGCCCGGATGCCAGTGTGCCTTTATGGTTTGGCAGGAGATCAGAGCTCGACTTAGATCGAGGACCATGTCGGCCGCTTCCTCCCCCCTTTTTAAACACTCCTTTACACTAACTGAGAATTGTAGACGCAAATGCCGAAGCAGCCCTTGAAGGGGTAGCCAAAAAGGAACTCGCCTTTTTACAAAAGTTTGGTCAGCCGCTGCTGCCGTTCCAGCGCGAAAGGAGGGAAGCATGCAGGTACGAGAAGCAGTCGCCGTGGAATCACGCCTAGAACCTGCTCCGCTATTTCTCCACTGCATCGTCACTGGTCCCCGGGAACTCGGATCTTTGTCGTTGCTGCATCCGCCATTTCGACGCCCAGCCGGGAAATTTCGTCGTTCTCAGGCCACTCGGCTCTAATGACTTACGCATCGTCGCCATAATCGACTTCCAGCATACCCCGATCCTACCCATGTTTCTCCTTGCCGGCGTACCCCAATCGCTGCAGAACTACGATGATCTTTACCTCAGAAACGCGGCGAAGTATAACGAGCCTCGTCCCATGGCACTGGAGGACTCCATGGGTGTTCTCCGCCGCCGCCTCTTCTTCCATGCCAAGAACCCGTGGGAGGGCGAAACTCTCGCGCTGAAGGTTGCGCTGATTAAGCTAACGGAGAACTGGAAGACACTGGTGAGGGAAGACCTACCATGTCCTGTCGAGCTCGATCCCGCTGATGCTGGCAAGATGATGGCGCTGCATGCAGAACAGAAAAAAGCGGACAAGAATCTGGAGATGTTACAGAACCTGATTGGCTTCGCTCGAAGGGCTGGGCGCCCGTCGAGCACTACGAGGAGGCCAGGGCACGCAGCGAGAAGCTGAAGAGGCATGTATTGGAATTTGCCGAAACGGAGGAGGAATGGAATGAGATCATGGAGAACTGGCCCTTGGACGACATGGACGAAAGGGACTACATGTAAGGCATCCCGTGTGCCTGGATATCTTCTCTTTGTGAGGCTGAAAGCGGCCGCGGGACATCTGGGGGCTTACGGCCCTTAACGTTAATTATCTTCTCTTTAACACCAGGACTCAGACTCGTCCTCTCTATATAGGACGAATGTCCAATCCATAAATGCTCCCCCCCGCCGGGTATAATTTCACAGGTTCGTCACGCTACTGATTATTTTCATCCCAAGGCACTCTTGCTGGGAATCGCTATCATACCCCATCGAGCGCCGTCTGATCTCCGGAGGCAGGGTCTGTTGATCGCACAACATCCACGTATCATATATATGATATATCAGTAGTACCGCAACGGTGATTGGTCGGGATGCGTGGTCGCGTATTGCCTGGTTAACGAAAATTCTTCAGCGTGCAACACCTTACCTCCCACAGGCTTGCACAGGAATAGATATACGTGGGTCACTTCCACATGCTGAACTTGGAGTCCCTGGCGACGGTATGGCGTATCCCAGATCACTGTTAGTTGGTCGTGCAACCATCCCCTACATTACTCGGAATGAACGGTGTTTCGGTGACAGGACTGGGAAACCGTATACTATTCCGAAAGCAGATAACCTCACGAATACTCGTAGGAAGCTCGTGTTTCAAAGCATTGTATTGTGGAAATAGCACGGTTTTCGCGCGAAGCCTTGTGCAGTTAGCGCATTGCTGTTCGCTTGGGTGCCGGTTATGTTTTGCAGCGAACGTGTCAGAGATCCCCTGCAAATGAAATCAAATTCGCACGGGGGGGAGACGCCATAAAGGCTGCTCTGATAAGCACCCGCCTCCTCGTCCATCCAGAGGTCGCTCATCTTCGACATACAATGGCTACTGCAGATCATCTCAGCAACTTCCCCATCGATCTTAAGCAATACAGAAAGTCTGCCAAATCCTTGATGGCGATCGTGCGCAGAATCTGACTGTCATCATAGATTAGTCCTAGATCCAGCGCGGCCACAACTTAGCGCGGAGCAGAAGGCAACCCTCCAGCATAACATTCAACTTCTTCGTGATGCTATTGTTCTATTTACTGCGACAGGCGCCGCCCGCGGTGTGAGCGGTCATACAGGTCGACCGCCTACCGCTTCCCCTACCTATATTTAACTGAGTCCTTTTTGCAGGTGGTGCCTATGATACCGTCCCCGAAGTTTGCCTCCTGCTTAGCTTGTTCGAGGGCTCGGAAAAATACCTTCCCATCATTTTTGACGAGGCGGGTATGTACCGATCTCGGGTGATGACACCAGTTTCGTTCAACGTGCGAGATCACAGGCCATCGCGTTGCAACCCAATACCTCCTAGCTGCACTTGAAGGCTCCCTTCCTCCGGAGCACCTTCTTCACTATCGTGAGGCAAATTCGAAGCTCCCCGGTCACCCCGAACTTGGGTTAACGCCCGGAGTCAAGTTCTCCTCTGGCCGTCTTGGCCACATGTGGCCTCTAGTGAATGGTGTTGCATTGGCTAACCGCGACAAGGTCGTATTCTGCTTGGGTTCCGATGGTTCCCAGCAAGAAGGAGACGATGCGGAAGCCGCTAGGCTCGCCGTTGCCCAGAATCTAAACGTGAAGTTATTGATCGACGATAATGACGTCACTATTGCTGGGCACCCTTCCAAGTATCTCAAGGGCTATGATTTGGTAAGGACGCTTGAAGGACACGGTCTCAGAGTTTTTGTCACCCATGGCGAGAACATTGACAGCTTGTGGGGGTCTGTGGCTGCCGCGGTCGCGCACGATGGCCCTGCTGCAGGTGATTAATGTTGTCCACCTGTAGACATTACCTGACGCCTTTCTTAGTTATTTCCAAACGGATCATGGCACCAGGTATCCCGGATATCGAGGGAAGCACCCACGGACACGATGTGATTCCCGTCAAGTCTGCCTTGAAGTACTTTGAGGCCCGGGGATACCCCTCGAGTTTCGCGGGCGATATACTCCTAAACATCAAACCTACGGCCATTCCCTATCTCTACATCGGATCGACAAAGGAAGTGGGGGCTAACCGTGTTGTGTTTGGCGAAGCTGTCAATCTTGTATTGGACAAACTTTCCAAGGAAGAGGCTGCAGAGAAAGTCATGGTCATCGATAGTAAGCGCCCTTCTGAAGCTTCTCCCCAAACTGATCTCGCGCAGGTGATCTGGAGGGTTCCACCGGCCTCAAGGTTATTCATCAGAAGCACCCAGAAGTCTTTGTATCGGGTGGTATTATGGAGCGTGGCAACTTCTCGGCTGCTGCTGGTTTCGGCTTTGACGCCAATAAATTTGGTGTCTTCTCCACGTTCTCCGCATTCCTGGAGATGATTGTATCAGAACTTACGATGGCCCGCTTGAACAACTGCAATGTCCTCTGTCACTTCTCGCATTCTGGGGGTAAGAGGCACGAATATCCCTAGCATCGTTTCACTAATAATGCTTCCCTTACCAGTGGACGAAGTTCGTACCTTGCATGCCTCACGACCGATTGAACATCCACTTATTATCAATCTTCACAGATGGCTGACAACACCTGTCATTTTGGCGTCAACAACTTTTTCGCGGATAATGGCCTGTCCGATGTACAGTCGTGGCTGTACTTCCCCGCAGATGCTCTCCAAATGGTGGCCATTGTGCAGCGCGTGTTCTTCGATCGTGGTATTCGGTTTGTCTTTTCGACCCGGTCGAAGGTACCATACATCCTCAAGGAGGACGGAAAAACGAGGTATTTTGACGGTGACTACAAGTTCGTCCCTGGAAAAGATGAGACGATCGTGGAAGGAAAGGCTGGCTACGTTGTGTCGTTCGGTGAAATGCTCTACCGGTCTTTGGATGCTGTCTTGCGCTGCCGCCAGGAGGGTTTGGACGTCGGCTTGATCAACAAACCGACTCTCAACGTTGTCGACGAACAAACCATCAGAAAGATAGGGTCGAGTCCGTTCGTACTTGTGGTCGAGTCACTAAACCAGAAGACCGGGGTAAGGGATATCGTTTGAGGATGGGCTGAACTAACAGTAATGTACAGCTTGGCTCTAAATTCGGAACGTGGTTATTGGAACGTCAGTTGACCCCCAAGTATGGGTACATAGGCACAACGAAGGAGGGTACGTGGTTTTTCCTTTCTTTTTGTTTGGAATAATAACTTATTTTATTTCTGCGACCAGGCTGTGGTGGATTAACAGAACAAATTTTTTACCAAAACCTTGACCCCCAATGTGAGTTTTCGATATTAGAGTTACAGAGTTTTGACAGTGTATTGATTATGAACTCCGTAGCCATCATCTTGAAGATAAAGCAGCTATCGCAGTAGACCTGACTCAGTGGGTAACGTTGGATTTGACAAAGTGATGACATAGGCAAAGATTAGAGTATTATACAGTTGTCTGCTAAGAGAGGAACAGTTTTCGATGTAGGGAAAATGGAAGCGCTGTGTTGCTAGCCTGCAGGAGATAGTCGGTCAGTTGCTTGATAGAGACATCCGAGATGTAAGTAAAGAAGTCAGAGAACCGAGTCTCGACACTAGGAATCTCCATGAGAGAAAACTTTGAGACGGCACTTCCTAATTGCAATCGGTTTTTGATCATCATTGCTAGGCAAAGAAGGGAAAGGACAGAACCACAGGCAAAGCACAGCAACACTGACCTCTCGCTCGATGAGCCACTGTAAACCTCGAAGATGATGAGCAAGTGCAGGTTGTGGTTTTCATAGCACTGCGTCGTGGCTGATTTTTTTGAGCTCCGACTGAAATAACTAGAAGGTTGCGAGGACGATTTGACACCTTTCCCACGTAACCCAACAGCCGAACGCGTCAAGGGGATAACAGGATAAGTTTCAGAGAAAAAAAAAACATTGAGAGGCATCAAACATCGTTGCCCACCGATTTATCGTGAGTGATCTTTTCACAGATATTGGGTTTGAGTTTGAGTTATCAAACCGTCTTTCTTAATTTTTTGAGTGGCATCGGGCTCATCCTGAGGTGATTTGTGTTACACCGTGGATAAGGGTTTTCTGTAATACTGGTTTTTTTTTTCCTCATTTTTCAAACCTTTTGATGAGATATTTTCTTTGACCGTGCAAACGTGACGATGTCCAGTCTTTGTCCCGACAGTATGCGACTTGCTCTGCTAACCATGTCGTTAGGATTACCGTCTACTCATGGAGGGCGCCCTACCGAATATGCCCGCTGAAGCGGACACACCTGTAGTTCAAGGTGTGCAACCTCCTAACCCCTTAGTACGTTTATGTATGACCTCATTTCCAGAGCAACCGATGAAACGTCGCCCGGGTAGGCCCAAGGGCAGCGGAAAGAAGCAACATACGAGTGTTCCTGTTGTTACCGGTGAGAAGATAAAGCGACCAGTCGGTCGTCCGAGGAAGGATGGGCTTCCTGCAGGCTCTGTTGGGCCACGCCGAGCGGCACGACCAAGAAAGCCGTCTGTGAAAGCGGCCGCTGAGGCTGCGCCACTCCCACCGGGGGTGCCATTTCCAGGCGTGAGTATCTGTGCACCTCTGCTGCTCACCATTGTTTACAGCCACTACAACAGGCGTATTATCCACAGCATCCTGGCATACCCCAATGGGAAACGGGGTTGCCTCCGGGTGGTGCCCAGACTTCGATTTCAGCTCCTCCTCCCGCCCTACCTACGGGAAGCGCAGTGCCCCAAACGTATCCGATCGATCCAAAACTCAATCGAGATGAGTGGGCCGAACTCATGCGAACCAAACCCGATAAATTCATGCAAGAGCTGTTAACGTCCCTGGCTGCTCCAAATCCCTTACCTAATGTAGGACCAACCGTAGAAGACGCGTTCAAGTCCCACCTCAGTTCTTTGGCCCCTACCGCCGCGCAGAACAAAGAAACTCACGCCATACCTTCGCTCTACTCTGTGTTGAAGACTTTCTGGCTGCCCTCCTCGCCAGCTTATCTATCATTGATCGCTTCCGGCCCGAACGCTCGCACTTTGTCCGAACACAGGTTCCTGTACTGGGATCCTCTCCCTTTGGTATTCAATGGGATTGCATGTAGTAGTTGCGGGGCGCCGCTCAACAACCGAGGACGGATCAAATCAGGACCTATCAAAGTGTATGACCTTGAGAAGCCGTTCTTTGTCATTGGCTGCGAGTATGTCTGCCGAAGTCCAACATGCCTTGCGACTGTACCACCTGAGGGGAGGAAGTTTGCGAGTACGGATGCTTCCATCATGCAAGCCCTTCCAGCCCGATTGAAAGAGGAGTTTCCTGCTCGGCTTCTTCAGGGCGGTACTGATTTGGGGAGTGGGCCGCACGTCTGGAATTGGCATGCGATGGGCGTATCGAAGTCCCTGTGGAACATGGTTAAGGGTAGTCTGAAGGCCGGCATGTCCAAGGACGCCATCATTCAAGTGGTTGGCGCCATTCAAAATCCACTGAAAGAGGACAAGGAAAAACATGAAGAGGAAGAAGACGAGGATGCCACAGGTGAGGACGCACCAAGAGTTGTCGTCCAACCCGATGGCGGCGACATGACCATTTCTCAAGTGCGCGTTCAAACATTCGTTACTTTACCTGAGATACTAATGACACGTTCAGAATCCTGCAGATGAGTACGGCAGTGTCTGGAAGGGAAACAATGGCGTGACGGAAGCTGGCCCGAGCCACACCAATGGCCCGCACCCAACTTCTTCTAACCTAGCCAATGTCACTCCCGAAATGCCAAGTCAACCAACAACCTCCGCCCAGCCGTTTACTTATGCACAACCCGGGCCTTACGTTGCATATCCGTATCCTAATTATCACCCGTACCTCGCTCAGACTCACCCAAACCCCAGCGCCTCCCATCCTCAACCCACGCCCTCTAGTCATGCTGGGGGAGACCAGAATGGTTTGAAGAGGCCATTTGGTTATGGTGATGGTAATGGCGAAGTCGCCATCCTAGAGCCCTCGCAGAAACGCACCCGACACTGTTGCAAGTGCGGTTCCCAGGATTGCAAAGGAAAGGGGGGGCGCTCGTTCTGTCTTAATGCTTGCCAAGATTGCGGCAAGATAGATTGTCGTGGCAGGAACAGCAGGCGACCGGATAAGGTGTGCTCTGAGGCGTGGAACTGAACTTCCGATGGACTTCTACGTGTTGTCTTGTACTTATTATCGGAATTTGATTGGAACAGTTGTCTGCCGTACGGCCTAACATGTATTTAACATTCGACGAGGTTCATGCTCTTCCACTGCGTACGGTCTTGTTTCAGAGCGTGCATCCGTACCGTCCGCGAAACACTAGGATTAATGTTGACTGATTTCTCAGCCATGTTAGAAATATATGACATCGTGTTACTGTCGGTATCGTTCCATTAATATCGTAGCTGCACATGTAGTGTACTTTGAACTTTCTGGTAGCGAGGTCATGGACTTCGATCGCTTTGAACTAGCTCAGTAATTTGGCCTCCCTACACCGTTTCCCGCTACGAAACGAGGTAAACGATACCCTGTAGCTCAAGAGTGGCAAAAGTGAGGAGCCATAAACTCGGAAGTGTACGTGACCCCGGTGCTTGTCGGTTGCAAAAGACGTCAACGCAGACAGTTAATCTTCAATAACGCTGGGGATGTAGAAAGTGAGGACACCGCCAGCATCGGCAACCTCCCCGATGTAAACATAAAGGATTGCACAGTGCTTTTGACATATGCCTAATTGCACATGTTACACTGAAGACACATGCTCTAGCAAAGTGCTTACATGCAATGGTGGTGGTCGAAACAACGTGACTGTTGAGGAATTTGAGAAAACTTCGAACGGAAACTAGTACAGAGAACACTGTTTCAGGATCAGGCTTTTCGGTGGGTTCGGCTTCCACATTTTCTTCTTCTTCGACTTGGGCTTGCCCTGGGGGTTACGTTAACCACACATGAATACAACACGACAATTAGCGAACTCAGGGAAGGGTTGGCACATCCGATCCACTGCGTCTCGACTTTGACGGAGTCTGTGCTAATTGCCATCTGAAGCTTGCCACTGTTGTTGGCCCTGAGGGCCAAGACATCCGAGAGCGGGCGAAGTCTCTCCACAATGGTTCTCAGCTTCTGGAGAGGCGGTAACAAGATGTGTACCTGGTCAACCGCCGTGAGCTCTCAGCCTCCATGAAGCGTTAGCGGCTCACATCCGGCTCCGGGCAAAGAGGTTCGCGAAGCTTTTCCACCTCGGCGGGTCGCATTACTTCGATGCGGACGTCATGCGTTACTCTGACTTTACGACCTGATCTAGATACGCCGAACATTTCGAAGCTGAGGACAGCTTGATCATTCTTCTTTGCGAGCTTCATAACCAGTTCGTCTGCATCATATGCCGGCAAGATAGACGAGGCTGCTGCAGTCGATGAGGCGGATGCAGACGAGGACCTAAGTGATGAAAGGAGGGCTTCGGTTGACAAGGCTACGGTGATTTGGTTATTGGCGTTCGATTGTATGCGGTAGTTGGTGAATATAGAATCCACCTTGACAACGCTGGCAGTGGGACTCGGAACGGCTCCACACAAACTTAGGAGGTCAATTTAGACTCACGACCATACTTGGATGCCGCCCTCGTTTGCATCATCGTTGCATATGATATGCATTTCGTTTTCGGTGAACTTTATGATGCATTTCCGCTGGAGTTTCTCAACAGCTTGTATTATGCCTGGCAGTGCAATGAGTGAAGTCAGAAACGGTCTCGTGCTTGGACTCACGACAGAAGATCGCGACGTTTTCCACTGTAGCTCGGAACCGCATATCTGTCGCGGGTGAACAAAAATGCTTCCGAAGGTTGCGTATACGTCATGATCATGTGAGTGACGGAGCGGCGATTTCCGCGACAGGAAAACATTGAAGCAGTTTAGTCGTGTTCTTTCTGTCTTTCGCTTCTGGACGGTCAGTTTGAAGGACGACTCGAGTGCTTGCCCTCTCTGCTATAGTGTGACCATCATGTCTCGAGAGATAATCAACATCCAGGTAAACTGATCGTGTCGATCTCGTTCACGGTTTCTAATGATGAACAACCTTCCTCCTACAGGCCGGTCAGGTAACTCATTCGACTGTGGACTTGTGGATCAATGGTCTGACGGCTACTGGGCAATAGGCTGGAAACCAGGTTGGCGAAAGTTTCTGGAGGATGCTTCTCGCAGAGCATGGTCTCGATGAGTCTGGGGTAGCTTGTTCACTTTATACCGTCTTCCGTTCTGACACTAAAATTGCGGCGCGTTTTGTGTTTACGGGTCTGTAGTTATACGTTGGAAACGACCCGCTTCAGACCGAGCGGGTGAGTGTTTGTTGATGTCCTTCGAGGTTAATGGGTTACCGTGAACTTCTTTCCATAGACTGGCGTATACTTCACCCAAGTCGACTCACATGGCCCAACCAAGTATGTACCGAGGAGCGTCCAAATTGACCTAGAATCCGGCGTCTGCGACCATGTGAGTGTCTAGTAGATTCGGCCCTGATCGTCATGGATTAATTGTGGATAGATTCGTGCCGGTCCTCTTGGTGGACTTTTCCGACCAGATACTTACTTTACTGGGGACTCCGGTGCAGGAAATAATTGGGCAAAAGGATGTAAGCTGCGCCATTACTTCCTATCCTGCTTTGTGTTTACTTTACGTTGGAGGCAGACTATACAGAAGGTTATTGATCGTGCTCCATTCTGAAGTCTCGCTGACCGCTTGCCAGGGGCTGAGCTTATCGATTCAGTCCTTGATATCGTTAGAAGACAATCAGAGAGCTGCGAAGCTTTGCAGGGTTTCCAGATCATCCACTCTCTCGGTGGTGGGACCGGAGCCGGTCTTGGATCTCTCCTGCTATCCAAATTGCGCGAGGTAAGTTACTTATAATTTCAAGTGCTTTTCTAATCCCCAGCAGGAATATCCTGATCGCATGCTTCAAACCTTCTCAATCCTGCCATCGCCGAATGTATGGTCTCCAGTTGTTTGTTATTATTACATTGCTAAAAGGGTAACAGGTGTCGGAGACTGTGGTAGAGGTCCGTGTCATCGTCCCCGCGTTCTGGAGTCATTCCGATATGTATCTTAGCCCTATAATGCGCTTTTGTCTATCCATCAACTCGTGGATAACTGTGATCTTACGATTTGCATTGACAACGAGGCTTTGTGTGTCTCATCGCTGTATCCTATTTCTGCATCTAACACAACCATCAGATATGAGATTGCGGTCCGGACGCTGAAGATCAAGACGCCAGCCTTTGGTGACCTCAATCAGGCAAGAGGTGACTGACCTTACCTGCCTCCGCGTATTTATTTGCTTTCAGATAATTTCGAGGGTAATGTGCGGAGTGAGCACAAGTCTCCGCTTCCCAGGTCAACTGAACGGGTATGTCGCATCGACGGTCTTGAAAGGATTGTCTGACACCGCCTTAGTGACTTGCGTAAACTGGGCATGAATCTTATTCCGTTCCCCCGAGTGAGTCTTCCGAGCTCTTATCAAAAACATCTTGCCCAATCTTGCAGCTTCACTTCCTCATGCCGAGCTATGCTCCCTTCTATGATCCCAAAGCCAGCGCGTTCCAAAAAATGTCGGTTCCCGAACTGACCAACTTGTGAGTTCCCAACTGAGTGGCTCAATATACAGTTCTCAAGTTCGCTCGCAGGTTGTTTGATCGACGAAGCCTCCTCGTCGCATGCGACCCACGACTCGGGTGCGTTTTTCTTTCTCTCGCTCGGCCGGCCTTTGGTTCAAACAGGTCGTAGTCGTTACTTGACTGCTGCTTGTATTTTCCGCGGCAAGGTTTCTTCTATCGACGTATGTAAATCTTACCTTTCTGCTAATGGAGCGCTTATGTAGCTATCTAGGCGGAAGTGAGCGATATGCGTTCACCTTATAGCCCAGCTGACCATTCCACTCCCCTGTAGACTTCCATAGCGCAGCTTCAACGCAAAAATTCTAGCCTTTTTGTAGAGTAAAGCTATTTCTTACGTGTGGTCCTCTCAGTGCTTACGATCTCACAGGTGGATTCCGGACAATGTATCGGTGTCTCTCTGCTCTGTGCCTCCGGTGGGGCAAACTCAGGTAAGTTATCCGTGTCGTTGATACACAAACCTTACTGTTTCAAGGCGGCTGTGGCACTTGCAAACTCAACATCCATGCAAGAGCTCTTTATGCGCAATCTCAATCAGGTACGCATAGACAACGTGAGCTGGCCACCCTATGGTTTACGAGTTTCCGTTTGCAGTTCTCTGTCATGTTCAAGCGTCGGGCTTTCCTTCACTGGTACACTGGAGAAGGAATGGATTTGATGGAATTTTCCGAAGCGGAGAGTAACACTCGGGATTTAGTGTAAGCTGCATCTCCACATTCTCCGATTCCACTGCTTATTGTGCTCTGATGCGGCGCAGTGCCGAATACCAGCAGGTGAGCAATTGTTCCCCATAATCGCGATTTGCTTTTATGGATTTTCTGTCTTGCAGTATCAGGAGGCTGTCGTCGACGAAGAAATTGAAGAGATGGTGGATGGTGAAGAGGAAGCCCAATAGCGTCTCATACCGAATGAATTTTACCCCCGTTTCGCACGATCATGTAACTCGAACAATACTTTTCTTTACAGTAATTGAATTACGGAAGCACGTTGTCATTACCCTGCATTTGTGTCCACAGCTTGGTGAAGCAAGGGTCGGCCGCGATGGCACTGCCAAAATGTGTGCTTCCCCAGTTGGTGAGTTAGCTCAACACGGTAAAACTTCGGCTTCTCTCTGTCACGCTACCCTCGGTCATGGGGTAAACTACCCTTGATCGAGAGTGATGATCAAGGCAGCGCCACTGATACCATTCAGCTTCCATGTCACCCAGCGCTCTTACTTACTATTGAATGTGCACTTATCTATCGCATGCCAGTCGGCGCCTGGGAAGCCAGCGAAGATCCGACCCATCAGACCCTCAGCTACTATACACCTCAAAGACGGGAGAGTGCCGGTCATTTCTCCCAGCTTCCCCGCCTACTTGCAGATCACGGCCTAATGGAACCAAACCAATTGCCGTCCCGCTTCGTGGAACTGAAACGAGAGATTATCTCGATGACCTCTCCAAGACACCTTGTCTCGGCGTGGAGCGACCTTTTGCGAGAAATGGCCAAAAGGACGGATGAAATAATTCTACAAGGACATGATGTAAGTGCTTGGAGAATTCTATGTATCTCAAAGGTATTCGTATTGACCCGGGTAGTTCATTCCTCAAGTGAACTTCAACGACCTGGACGCATTGTCTTCAGATCAGATTAACGCCATCAGACGCACGGGGTCACTCGTTATCCGGGGCGTCGTGGACTCGACCGTGGCCGTCAAGTGGAAGTCCGATCTAGTCGATTTCATAAACAAGAACCCCCACGCCCCAGGCAGCTATCTTTCTGTTCGTGCCTGTACATCGGTCTCACCTACGGTCTAGGCTTCCCCGAGGATGATAAACAGTTTTTCCACCTTTAGTCGGTGACCTTTCTTCCTTTACATTGATTGCGTTGGTCACACGAGCCTCCAATAGTTGGACTCCATCCCAAGTTCGCGCGCGAGCCCATCCTAACGTTCTAAAGGTCAACGCGTGGCTCAACAACCTGTACCATTTCAAATCCGGTAAAGGCGTTGATGGTGTAGACCTCTCGGTCCCCTTGGTATACGCTGACCGTCTCCGCATACGTCATCCCGGAGTACAGTGGGATGCCCACCCCCCACATATAGATGGTCTGTTCCCCCTGATTTCAGCTTGGAGATACGGGCATTAATCTATTAATTTCAAGGAGGTTCTATTGAGCGCTGGGAAGATGGTAATTTCCGGCGCTGCTTCCAGGATATACTCACCGGTAATTGGTCGGCGCACGACCCCTACGAGCTGGAATATCGTCTTAATGCACGAAGCTCCTTGTATGGTCGCCCTGACCAGGTTTGGTATTTAGTCCACCTGGGCATGCCGATGACTCATGTTCCCATCTTCAGGCGACTGTGTTTAGAACATTTCAGGGGTGGTTAGCTTTGAGGTAGGATGCGTACCTTTAGATTTTCCAACACCGACATGATACTCTGCAGCGAGACGGCGCCAACGCAAGGAACATTGAGGGTTTTTCCTGACGTTACTATCTCGAACGCCTACCTTATGCTACGCCCATTCTTTCGCCCAATGGTTCCACTGGACGATCCTGCTATCCTCGATCCCAGGAATTGGGAACTCGGTGAGAATACATTCTGTAGACTGTCATCGCCGCTTTCTTAACCGCATTATTGAGACACATCAACACCTGATTTTCCTGGTATTATACCCTTGAATGGTGGCTTCCTAGGTCCCCGGCCAACCCCTGAGCTTCACCCTCACCTTAAGCTCAACGAAACCATGACTTCCGTACCGAAAGTCTACCCAGGGGACATGGTATTCTGGCACTGCGTATGTGTTTTGACTTGGAGTATGTACGTGTTGCTCACGCGGAAGTAGGACGTCGTCCATTCCGTCGAGCGGGAACACACGGGTACCAATGACTCAGCAGGTGAGTGGTGGCACTTAGCATCGAACGGATGGCTTACGGCGCGTTGCTTAAGTGATGTATATTCCTGCTATGCCGGAGACTCCGCAGAACTTAGCGTACGTTCAGAGGCAAGCAGAAGCCTTCCTGGCTGGCGTTAACCCCCCAGATTTCGATCGGTCCACGGAGGGTGTGGCTTACGTCGGACTTGCTGTAGAATCTGACGTCAAGGGGTCTGCGGGCAGGTTAGCTATGGGTCTTCCCATTCGGGCTGCTTAATGCTTTCGCAGCAGAGGAGTAGCAGTAAAGCGATGTCCACCCATTGTACGCATGACACGTGTGTTTTACAACGAACTTGAGCTTCAAACATGTACCTCGCGAAATATACGAATTTATGTTGTCTTCCAGTCATCACCACTTCGAATATGGCAGGAATTTTCCGCTGTGATACAACGGTCAGAACGACTGATCAGCATTGCTGAACATTCCTCACTCACTCAAATGTAAGAACCACACGGTCACCCTTTGGATCGGGCTTCTTGTCCACGCGCACTTTACAGTCGATCATAGACATGATGCCGTCGCCGAACTGCCAATTTCTTAGTTTCAGTTTCGCGGGACTACAAGGAGGATTACCTTCTCGTGAATAATGGCCTGCATCGGCCTTAAGACGACCTTGTCGACTATTGAAGTGTATCTGCTCACCTTGATCGCATGCCCATACACCAGAACGCCCTGTGTTCATATACTCAGAAGGATAAGTTCTGCTGTCATTGGTAACAGACCTCGTATAAGCGATAAAGAACAGGATCTGTCGGTGGCATCGGCCCTAAACCACGGTTAGGCCACCAGTGGGTGCCTAGATAACTTTAAATATTCGTAACAGGGATATCGAGGACCCTGGCAAGCGCTTCTATCTCTTCCGGAGCGAGCTTTGCCTAAGATCGGTCAGCTTCTGCTACCACATACTAGTTGCGACTGCCGGATACCTGACCGTAGAATGCCGCCGCAACCCAGACTTCATCTCTGCCAATCGCCTTGGCCACCTCGTCAAACGTTAACCCTTGAGCGAAGTGTCCAGTATCAACATGACCAGACTCGTCACTGGCTGACCTTTCCTCGCCTTGGCCTCAAACAGTGCCACACTAATAGGGGGAAGATCGGAGTATGGCTTGCTGCTGGACGGAACAGACTAAACACGCTATGTCGTCAATCGGGTTTCAAGCAAGGTGTCATTCTTATAACACTAACCGGTGTCGTTATTATAGGCGCACTTTGAGACATCGTTGTAGATGGGAAGGTGCGAATTTCAGGGAATGCTTACTGGGTCGCCTTTTATCTGTCTCAGGCCAGCAGATAAGCTTAGCTCCTGGCACGTGGCTGAAAATATCATCCGCCACCATGAGACCTCCTCCCAATAACTAAGGGCGGCCTTGCGCTGGGCAATCGCCGGCATAGCATGCGTATAGTATTGGCCGACAAACTACCCAAACTATGACCTAGAATCCTCGGCCCCGTCCTCAGTTGATACTGGTTTCCACACGTCTCGTGTCGCGTGCATCAGTTCGTACAACTGGCCCAATTGTTCCGCAGACATCTAGACCATTGACGTGGGCGGGTTCGACAATTCCGGATTCACCACGAACACGACAGGAGAGACGTACTTTCTCAAAAATCGTGGGATCAAGCTTCTTAAAATTGTTCGCACTCGAGTCCCGTGGCAACTCGTCCAAGTACCTCCTCCACTGTGTGAGGAATCCCATGACGTGTATGGGGTTAGTGACCATCCTATGCCGTCGAAATTCTGTTCCTATGAGCGCGATGACGGTAAACAGTGGTACAGAGATCCCTCGCCTTCCTTGACATACTCGTCTCCAAGGGAACGCATTTCCGGAGGAAGATTTCTGTGTGCCCGGAGTAATCTGCGGTAAAGGCTTATCGAGGGGTAAACAAATCTTCGCTGTAATACAGCTCCTCGAAAACACGTACGGTATTGGCGGGTATAAGGTCGCACTCGCCTTCCGGAGGTCCACCGAGGGTCCCGTAGCAGGAAAATTCGCGAGCAGCTTACAACTCCTTTGCATTTGGTGATTTCGGGTCAACGACTGGACTGAGTCTGCCTGTGCGAACCGACAACGAATAGTGCAATGCTCCAAAAGGTGCAGGTCGGTTAGACCGAGTCTGCCACTGCAACTTTACGATTGCAAACGGAAGCTGCATCACGTGCGAGTATTTGAACTGTTGTAGCCCCTAACTCGTAGCACCGCCAATTCAGAGATGCTAGCAGACAATACATAACACAGACATGCTGGCCTTCCAAAATCTCAAGACTCTCGCGAACGGGCCAACGCAGATGTCCCAGGCATTTGTATCGGTATCAAAAACAACGAGCATGGGGACGGAAACGGCGCCGCACTGTACCTGTCCGGGCATAGAGTACGAAAAATGGGACGTGCAAGAGGGTGGTCGTCACGCTGACATAGCTTGGCATGGCCTGATAACATCCTCGAGGTCGAACGAAGAGAAATTCGCCCAACTCCGTGTATATTAGCATTTGCGTTTCAGACATCCTCTGCGAATGAGAGGAGACTCTTTCCCTCACGCTTCGATTTCTTTCTCGGTATTTTCTTCCGTTGGCTGCCCCCACTGTCACTTTCGTTGTCGTCTGTTACGATCTTCCGTTTGGCCTTACTTGCGGTTGAACTAGATTTTCCCTTAGAGGATGAGAAAGACAGGCTAGCTGTGTGCTTTGTTTTTGCGGGTGTTTTATCTTCCGTGGGCTCTTCTTTATCTTCCAGTTTCGACGTCTCTTCGCTCGTCGGTAGTAATGGCAGGCCCTTCACTACAGCGATCGATTTCTGAGATTGACACAGGGCAGGGGCAGGTATAGGGCGACCTCACGAACCTTTCCTCCTTTCGTTCTCTGCCTCCGTCGCAGTGAGATGTTTCCCTTCCTTCAGCACAACAACCTGAGGTCTTTCGTCATCGTCATCCTCGCTTGCGCTTCCCCGCTCGCTACTGGGGCGCTCTGGGATGTCTGGCCGAACAGGAATCGGCGGTCGGCCTGAGCCGTCGTCATAGTACTGGGGCTCGTCCTCGTCATCGGCTTCACCTCCTTGGACTCTGTTCTGCAATTTTTGGAGAAAAGCGGGTGTTCGAGACTGGTATTGTAAACGAGAAGAGAGCTGATATCTGCTAAGTTCCTTGGGGGGAGCCATCCAAATGATAGTAGTGCAGCAGTAGCCAGTATTGGATGCTGTTTCCACGGGCGCTCATGACATCGAGAATTGGGTGTCAAAGGGAGCTTATTACATACATCTTACAAGGAATATGTCACCGACACTAAACGAACTGGACGACTATGCTCTCATCTGGATCTTCTCCGCACTCTCAATTCCAGATATTCAAACCCTCAGAAGGGTGAGGCTGTTCTCTTCTGGTCTGTACCATACGCATGGGCTGAGTTCCGTCTAATGATTGAGGTTTGCCGACGACTATGGTACATATCGATGCAACATGCTGTCTGGCTGGACGCATGCAAGACCCACATCCTACAGGAGAATATACCGTTTCCCAGCCGTCCCCTATGTTCCCTGTGCTCCAGGGAACTGGAACAACGTACAATGCGTGCATATCATCTGGGCCTGAACTGGAGGGCTGAGAGCACTCGGTTACATCTCCTCCGAACTGTTCCCGGTAATACTGGCGCCATCGAAGAGATAAAGTTTCTAAGGACTGCTGGCAAAAGCTGGATCATCACCATATCTAGAGGAATATGGTCCGATCTATATCTCTGGGACTGTGATACCATTCAACCCGTCGGTCATTGGAGTCCAGGAAGAGCCATCTTCAACGGAATGGCCATCAATTCAGATCAAAGCTCAATGGCGGTGATTGCAATATCCGTCAAACACTCTAGGTCATTGCCTGTGCATGCTTCTGTCGCGTTTTTGCAGCTGATGAGTTCTCAGTCACTCTGTCATCGAAATACTGTCCCTCGTTTCAGAGAGTTCTTCATCCCGAATATCTTTTCGCTCAATTACTACTTTAGAGACTCGGTACAAACCCTCCAGTCTGCGGGGAGATATTATCGCACTTTCGGACCATGATTCCGAAACATTGATAATGGATTGGAAGACTGGTAATCAATACCTTCTACGTAGCCCTGATACCTGGCAGGTGATGATATCTGGTTTATTCGTCACTGAAGTTTGACTCTGGGGATAGGACAAGCCGTTGCACGTAGCGTTTGCAGCAGGGAACGTTTTTGTGGTGCGATCCCGCTCAGTTTGCGTGTTCGCGGCACCACCCTTGATTCCGCCAGGTGATGAAACACCCGTGAACCTGCCGCACTCCTCCACTTCCTTTGGGTGGGTTGACGGAGTGTCGTTGTCAGAACGTTCCATAGTGCGATGTACGGAAAAAGACCCTCCGTTGTTGTCTCTGCTCGTCCGCACGAAAGGAGACGATCCGTGGTCCTTGAAAGACCAATTGCAGCTGTTCACGGTCAACAGCAGTCCTCCCACCGAAGGCTCGAGTGGGCTGCTTAGAGAAACATCTTCGACTGTTTCTATCACCCCACCGAGATTGGCGCTAGCCGCCAGTCTTACATGCCCAAATCGCGGACCACTTCGTTGCAGTGACATTGTCCTCGGTCGTTACGGGTCAGCCGTATGGGTGCTTCCGGCTGACCGCTCCATTGCTGGGCTCATTTCAGAGCACGTCCATCTACAGACTGTTCCGGTCCCGTCTTCCAACCAGACGCTCGTTGTTGCTGCTTTCCCTGGTCCTTTAAGCAACGAAGCACAGATTAAGGCGTCGATTGAAAATGAAGAAGGCTCTTCCTGGTTTTGCCTGGATTACGACGAGGAGCGTGGTCTCATAGCACTTGGGTCAGCTACCGGGAATATCACTATATTCAGTCTGTAGAGCGCGTGCTTGTTGGTGTGGGAAGTCTTTGGTCTCTTTGTAGTTACCACGTAAGTAGCAGTAGCGTAGTTAGTGACTTTCATGGCAATTGACTTCTCTTGCGGACACTGTTGTACGACGCAGTCGAGCCAACTACTCCTACAGATAGGTTCCAGATAAGCCAAGATTTCACCGCTAGTTCCTGCAGCGACCGTGCTGTGGTAATTGGCTACCTAGGAAGAGCCACGATGTCTCTTTGCGCTTTGGTGTCTTCCTCGGTTCGAAATCCTATGCGGCCTACGTCACTATCGTGGAGATTGTTTCACAACTCGACTGGCCTCCCACCACCTCCTTCCCTGACGGCCCTGGAAACGCCGCAACATGCAAGGGAAGCACGCCAGTGGCTGTCCCAGTTCAAGGCTGCTGCAACGGTGCCGAGACACTTGGTGGAACTTACGTTCTCTCGAAGTTCAGGGCCTGGCGGACAAGTTTAGCCTTGAATAAATTCTTCCAAGTTTTTTCGACGTCTGATGTCCAATATTACAGAACGTGAATAGGGTGGCGACTAAGGCGACTGCACGGTGTCGACTTGATGCGTCCTGGATTCCTCTCTGGACCCAGGAGACCCTCATGCGGAGTGTATGCCACTGTTGCATCACTAATACTGGTCACCCTAACCACCTCCTTCATAGCCTTACTATGTTAAGTCTTCCAATTCTCTCTTGGTGACTTCCTCCGCGTCTCGTTCACAAGCCCTAAACGTGGATGATACACTCCTCAAAGTTTGTAGTCTTCTATTGCATCTCACATGAACTGATTCGAAGCTTATCGCCAATGCTAGCTGCACAGATTAGTGACCGAGTGCGCGTCGAAGCTGATCCCGACATCTACGTCTGAGGAGCAGCGACAACATGTTGCCTCACTTCGCAAGGAAGACGCTCAGCGCAGGATGAAACAGAAAGGTTATCGAAGTCAGATCAAAAGGAGTAGGTCTACTAAAGACTGGGAGTAGTCAAGATGGTGTATTTTGTGCTGGGGGGGTTGACAGGCTATCACTCCACGCCTGGCAGGAGTTTCTACGCGTTCGGGCTCAGGTCCCAGGAAACAACTGCGTATTACCTCTACATGGGACAAGCAACCTTTTCGAAGACTAGTCAATACCGAAACCAGGAAGCAATGGTCACACTCGCATGTATTCTTCTCGAGCCATTTCAACGACAGCGTTCGTCCAAATCTCGCGTCACGCAACATCACCAACAGCACCGTCAGTATATACTCTACTGTTCCGCTGACTTGGGGAGTTGGTGCTGGCTTGCACGTTCTTTGGGTTCCATCTACGTGCTAGTATCATAGGATTGCACATGAATGAAATATGTGAAAGCGGTAGCGCTCAATGACTCGTTTCTAAACACAGTTGACCATGGATGCAAAATATGTGGAAACTGTTACACGCTTGCATCCAAGATGTAGTCCGTTACCAGCTTCCGGAATTCATTAGGCCTTGAAAAGGTTACACAAGATGAGCGAGCATCGGTGTACCAAAGAACACATGAGTCGTACTTCTCTGAGTGAACTGAGTGTATGCCACGTTAGTGAATGTAACATGGGAAGTGTGAGATCACTGACCCCAATGCCCAGTATCTAACTCCTTTATGATAGCACTTGGGAAGAACTGCTTGATAATCGGTACATTGTGTCTGTTGATATACCTACAGAACACAGTGTAAAATAATCGCTTCCTTTCGAAGATTATGTTCGACTTACTTGCTTTTCGTGCCTTTTACAAACAGGGTATGCCCGTGAAAGTTCCGCTCACCAGGAGCCCATGGGAAGCTCTCAATTTCGGGCCTTCCTTCCTTCAGTATGTCTATGGGTATTTTGAACCTTAGGGCGGCGGAACGTGAATTAGCATCGAGGTTAGTCAATAAAAAGGCGCGGACGAGCGGATCCTGCACAACAGTTAGTCATGAGCAGCGCGAGCACTCGAGCGCCACCTTCTCGTAACCTTCAAGAATTTCGTCCGCCTCCTTGCGAGTGGTAATCCCGCTGCTCTCGATTGTTTCCATCCCCTTGACGTGTAGAACTGTGTCTTCAGAAACCTCGGCACGGACGGGTGCAATATCAGATACGACTACTTGAGTCAACGTATCAGCGGGTGTTTCGGGGTGGAGGGCTAGAGTCATCGCAACTTTGCCGCCCCTTCAAGCAGCATACTTAACTATGTTGGGGCACGGAATATGTATTGAGTGAACGTACATTGAGTGCCCAAGGAGAGATACGTTTGACAACGAAAGCTTTTGTATGAAGCCTAGTACGTCCGCGGCCATGTGCAGGTATGTCATCGGTCGACTATGAGGCGAGGAGCCATGGTTGCGTAGATCCTTGCATCCGCTTAAGTGCGAATAACGTGTGAAGGAGAGCACCATAGACGTACCAAGGCATATACGGGACGTTGGAGGTCACGCATAAACGCTTTCGAAAGGGACTGCCAATTCCGCTTGGATCCACTGCGTGCTCGGTCACGGAGAGGTATGACGTGGAGGCGAGATCATGGCTTACAATAGACCATGCAGGATGACCAGCGGCCTGTCAGTTGCATTTCCGTTCGGAGGTATGTACTCATCATATGCCAGTGACACGGGTGAGAGTCCAGAGAAGGGCCTCCCTGAGGCAAGACATTCAGTTGCAACTGTGATGATGTCGAGAACGCACGGTACTTTGATACAGTCGGAATGACGAGGTTAGACGGCCGCAGTTCCATCTGGACTGCAGTAACATGATGCAAGTGTTGTATTACTCCAACGGAGGTTGCGCGTGAATTTGAGTGCGGCGCGTTCCGACGCAACCGGTGGGGTTGACCATCTTACACAAATATTCACCACCACCACTAGTGCAACACAATGGTCTCGGTAACTGTGGTTCCAGCAGGGAAAACACCCTCCGTTGCTCGTGGGCTACCTTACACTGTCGAGCTTCCTGGAAAGCAAGTGCAGGACACGACTGTTAGGGACATCAAGGTGGCCCTTGCCAAACGATTCCCTAAGGCAAGTTACGTGGACCACGTCCATCAAGTTAACGTGCTCAGATCAACGATAGTTTTATCCAGCACGACAAAAGATTACACTGAAGGACCATAGGGACACCCTGCAGGACGAAGTTAGGCTGGTTGATGCTGGCGTGACTGATGGAAGTGAAGTATCGGTGAAGGACCTTGGTCGCCAAATTAGCTGGAAAACCGTGTTTCTCGTTGAATACGTGAGTCATGCCTGACTGCTGGACCGCTTTTTTCTCATTCAATTTTCCAGGGAGGTCCGCTCGTGATTCATCCGCTTGTCTACCACTTTCCAAAGTTGTTTTGGGGTGGACCGGTCTATCATAGCACACTGCAGCGGTACGTGAATCACCCAAAACCCAACGCACATGCGCTCATTGTTTTCGTAAGGTTTGTCTACGCGCTCGTGATGATGCATTTCACAAAACGAGAACTAGAAACTCTATTGTAAGTAACGTTTCTTTTTCGCACCGCCGATACTTACTTCCACCGGACCTGAAGTGTTCACCGGTTCTCACACGATACCATGCCCCTCACGAACATTTTCAAGAAGTGCGTATCAAGTTAAAATCTGCCCTCCTATCTGTCGTTCATGCACGTACACAGTTCGGCCCACTATCATATACTGAGCGGTACACGTCCTCTCATTATCGGTGCGAACAAGCAGACTCATGTGAATAGGGCTGGCGTTGGCGCTTTCTATCTACAGTCCAAGTTTTGGGGCCACATCGCCATATATCCGTGGGACTATTCGAGATGACCCAACGTTCATCTGGGCGTGCACAACCGTTTGGATCGTACGTGACCTACACGGTCGCAGCAATATCAGTTTTCACTCAATTTTTACTTCTATCCAGTTTGCTGAGGTATCTAACTTGATTACACATATCAATCTTCGCAAGCTTCGTCCGGCAGGAACTCGAAAACGGGCCATCCCGTACGGCTATGGTTTCTCACTCGTTTCGTTCCCCAACTACTTCTTCGAAAGCGTTGCATGGTTCACCATTGCCGTGATGACAGGAAGTATCGCTGGTAAGTTGATGATTGTCGTCTGTTGGCTGCGTCAATGACATCAGCGTATAGCTTGGATATTCCTTGTAGTTGCCGTGGGACAAATGTATATCTGGGCGGCAAAGAAACACCGTGCGTACAAGAAAGAATTTGGGAGCGCCTACCCGAAGGGGAGGAAAGCCATGTTCCCTTTCATTGCGTAGACGTACTGAACTTTTCTAACAATTTGGCAATGGTTGAGCGGTTCAACTTGTGGTACTGGGGGATGCTCAAAGGAATGTCATAACCGCCTGCGTATATTGTGTCGTTAAGTTGTGCGCGTCAGCAAGCCCGGGTTGGAGGAGTACCTGAGTGGAATACTACTGAGCTTAACAGAGATTCTGCAGAGCGGGAGCTACCAAGTAAGGCCCCAGTAGTGAACTTGCTTCGTTTCGAAACGCAAATGAATTGTGCTCGATGTACCATCCGCGAAGTCGGGCTTGCATATTGGAGACGTGGTCTCATAAACCTTGTTCTGTACGAGACGTGTCGAACGGTGGTCATTATCTGCAGCCTTCCGCATATAACAACACCCGGCCAGCAGTATGCCCATCTGCATTACGTGCACTGAACCAACCCCACATCTCTACACAGTTTATGACTCTGCTTACAACCTCCGTCTCGAGCAATGTGTCAGTGTTGTTTTAGGTCGACGGAAGCGTACCAGGTTGACGCCCAACCAACCACCAGAAAAAATGTCTATCTTTTGCTGACCCATACGTCGAGCATGATAGCCTGACCCTCATTCTTGACTTGATCTTGCTGAAGCGAGGTGTATACAGACACCTTCTTTACAACAGAGGGTCGGAACCGCGCGTCGTCTCCGAGACGAAGGTAAGATGCTTGGCTCTTCGATGGTACATACCCGTAAGTTGGAGACCTCCCCTTGATTTCTCTCGCACAGAACGCGACAATTCCTACCAATCCAAGCAATGTGGAACTCGCCCGGGAGAAGGTGTCACGAGCCTATCGCGGATTAGACATTTACTAATGAGTTATAGGCAAGGTGGATACGGATACTCCACCTCGGCAGCGGGATGGTACTTGTGGATGCATGTCAGTGACAGCGAAGACAGACAATTTTTGCTTCGTCTGACGTTGTTCTAGTCATTCGCTGGGCACAACTGAGTATGGATTCCGACATCGACAACACCGGTGATCTTGAATCTAACGTTTCTTCAGATCCTGTAATATGTGCCGACATTTCGCAGTGGAGTAACGACACAAGTGTGGTATTCCTGCGCATACTAGTCGGTTGCTTTGTTGGTATGTAGCCTGCTAGTCGCTAATTTGCGCTCGCCCGTCCTTAATCGTTCGCAGAAACGGTGGCCTTTCACAGTGGTGTGATGCTGGCTTCGATTTCCGTACTCCACGTATCGGATTGGCTGAACCGGGCGAGACACGTCCGAGAAGAAGACGTTTCTGGAGTGCGCCAGCAGTTCAGGTGCGATACTTTCTTTTGCTTCACACACATAACCAACACCAAATCTTGATGAAGGATATCACTAATCCCTCTATCTGTCCTTTACTCATCATTCACGAAATACTTCTTGCTTTTCCTGCTGACAATCTGGCGTCCCTCGGCTTCCCAAATCGATGGAAAGCCATATCGATACGATGGGCCGCCTTACGAGAGTTCTCTGGTAGTTCGTGCACTAGAGATATGGGATGAAGACAAGCTTGATCGTGAGTGGGTTGTGCGCAATGTCTTGGGTGGCGTAGCGGCTGGCTTTGGTTTGCGAGGTAATGTCCGCTCCTTCGCTGGTCGAGTGCATCGACTCATGCGAACACGCACTCAGTTGTACTAGATTGCCACCCCCTTTTCACGACTGCAGTTATCCTGGTCGGATGGGTCGTAAAGACAGCGGTTGCCGAGTTGCTGAGGGACTGGGTCAGTGCCGACCAGGATGTGTGGTTGGCCTACAGTATTCCGTAGTTAGCCCCTGTGCATTGCATTAGTACGGAGACCCTTGACACCTCCGCTGTCACCTCTGACTGCGCGTCCGACCCTGCGTCTCGCCCGGAACCCCAATAATGCCAGCGTCTTCGTCGTCTCGTGCTCTCAACGCGATCCTTCCCTTGATCACCAGCAATCAACCGTATGAAGCACATCAGAAGGCGCGCACGTTTGCTTCACGCTACGCGAAGTCCGGGCAATACGACGCCGCGATCGATGTTCTCTTCCAATCTGCCCGTGAACTTCTCAAGGCAGGGCAGCAAGGAAGCGGGACGGATCTCGCGTGCTACCTGATAGATGTCTACGAGAACAAAGGAGAGAGCGTCAATGACGACTCAAGAGGTCCTTTCGACGTTTATGATGGCTGCTTGGAACTGACCAGAAGCCAGGCAAACTCACCCAGCTGATCGCTCTGACAGGCAGCTCGGGAACATGGCGAAAAACTATGATTGACAGAGCTATCGCGTACGTTCCATCAGTTCAATTACCTGTCCCATATTCACCAGTAGTGATCATTCTCAGCTGGTCAGCCAAGCACGGCACTTGCCCATCTGGTGATCAGGATCTCCATCATTACATCGGGGAACTGCTCTACAAAGGTGCGACAGTACTTTTTTTTAATGCATCGAAGTAAATACAATTCTGAATCCCGGAACAGATGGAGCATGGGACGCTGCAGAACCTCACCTGCTTGCCGCGGGCAAGAGAGACAGCGCACGCCTTCTCGCACAACTATTTACAGAATGGATCGAGACTGGTGGGACACCAGGCAATTTTGCTCTTCGCGGCACTCTTCCGTCAGTTTTAATAGCGTACCTGATTATAATTTGCAAACGGATAGCTTCATGCAGATACCTGGAAAGCGGCAATATCCTTGCTGCTAAAGCGTTCATTATGCAATTCGTCAACAAGCTTCTAACTGCTCGGCCATCGCTGGCCTCTCCATTGCAGAGCTCTCGAATACCCGTTGACGACGGTAGCGAAGTAATGTTCACGTCGGACAGTGCTACCAATTTTTGCCAGCTTGCGGTTCTGACGTGCCAGCGAGCAAATGGGGATAAAAACAAGGTCATCCGAGAGAGCTGGGTAAGACTGTGTGGGACCTATCAAGCTAAAGGAGGCGTCCTTGCAAGCAGGGAGGTTCGCGCTGTACGTTCCTACCTCGTCTGTCATCAGCGGATTTTTCTTGACTGCGCTGTCGTAGGCAATGCAAACGATCGCAACACTGTATTTCGCCATTCCCCCACCGCGTACGCAACCTGACAACCCGTTCGGAGCCATGTTATCTTCCATGTTAGGCGGTGCGCCAACTGGAGCGCCAGAACGACGGGTACTTTCTCCGGGGCTAAACAGGCCCCACACTCTAGGCCTGGACTGAATAAGGAGTGGGACCACGAGAAGTCCTAACGTAGCGACTGCAACTACACGGATTACGCAGGTAGGATAGCACCATCATACATGTACATACACTTGCTCCGGTCAACTGTCTGCTTTGGAAATTGCCATCGTACGCACGCTGTAGCATGAAGTGTGATACGAATGAAGTTTGGCTCAGGTATGTCGCAGCGCAAAGTACGAATCTCATACCGCTTCTGCCTGGTACGAAGGACATGTTAGGAGTAGTGGGGAACACAGTTTCACGATTAAGCGTTGCTGCCGCTTCTCCGGGTAACCGAAGCATTTCCAGCAAAAGACGTAGGTGAATGGGATGCGCTAGGGGTCGTAATGTCCCCGGATATTATGTCCTGAATGGCAGCTTCAAGAGCGTCCACTCTATTAGACATTTGCGTCACTATCTATCCGGATAAGAGACCCCAAGGGAGCGAGTGGGATGCCACGCACTGCGGTCGAGTATCTGAGAAGACATATCATCGAATTTCGTGTCTAGTTGCTCGAGTAACGTTTCAACCTAGAGATAATGTCCGGCTCGAATGGCAATTGAACAACGAGGGGTTTGGTCGACATACGAAAGCTGTCAGTTCATGGGGACTTGAGATCTCCAGTGGACTGGGGGCCGGCAATTGGGAGGTCGGCGTCCTAGATCCCATGATGTCAGGGGTAGTACCGGACCTGGCTGGAGTCGAGGCAGGGGTAACCTTGAGCGGCAGGGCTGAGGAGGACATCAATTAGCAGGTAAGTGTGATGTGCATGGCTGCCACCCCCTACCCACCAGCCAAGATTACATAAGCATCCAACATCTCAAAGGTACTTCACACGTACAGACACAGCAATAGTATGTACGCAGTTCCATTCTCGCCTGTTGTCCTCCGCAATGAAGATGAAATCTAATCTGACCTCTCAAGCTTCACAGACATCGACCCTGTCTATCACGTTTACACCGCAACACCTTCTCGATCACTACGGAGATTAAGCCGGTCACGTGCCCCCTGATTTCTTCCTTCGTGCATAAGCCCACTCCGGCTCCCATTCACGGCAGACCACAATGGTCAATTACATACTGTCTCGCCCTGTTCTGCTCTTCGCCTCCGACGCCGCCCACATTCTCAGGAGTTAAGTCCTCTAGGTTGGTCTGACCACGCGTTCAATAATGCCAATGGCGTGTCGTATCAAGCATCATACACACCCTGCTTCGGTCGGCACCAGCCTCAATCAGCAAAACGGCCGCTTGCGCGTGAGCGGATTCCATTGCCAGATGCAGTGGAGTGTTCCCTAGGAATGTGGATAGAGTGCAATCACATACCAGCAAGGTTCTTAGCCTTGCTTTAGGGCTAACCACTTACCGACACGATCGCTCGTGTTCAGTCTTGGTTTGGATACCGCTGATCCTTGAGGCGGATTAAGTAGCAAGGAGATAAATCCGGTGGACCCGGTCGTGGCTGCACGGTGACTTGACATCACCCGTTAACCTTCGCATAAATAATGTATGACGTCTGTACTGACAGAGGTAGCTGATTTGCTTTGTCCCTCGCATTGATCTGTAGAAGACATTACTGCATCGTGTTGGCGCGATCGAAAACATGGGCGCACGTCAGCACCTCTCTGAATCAGGAACCTTCCGATCTTCGAGGACATCAGTCGTATCACGGATGAAAGAGTCAGACTCACGTCTATACGAGATTTGGATGCCGCATAGTGACTGCAAAAGTCGTCACAAAAAAACACGTGGACAGAGAATAGCTTACAGCGGAGACAGTCCTTTGTCGTTTCGTTTATTGACGTCAGCCCCTGCGCCAACGAGTTCCTGAACTATATCCTCATTCCCGGCACTGACTACGCAAATCGACGAGGGCACACATATGTAAATCATACTGTGAATGACTGCGATGGAAACACACCAGCGATATGCAGTGCCGTCCACCCACTGGAATCCGTCTTGTCGACATCAGCCTTCTGGTCTATCAAGTACCGTACGATATCGGTTGCACCCGTAGACGCCGCCCAGTGTAAAGCAGTCCGACCATCCTAAATACATTATCTTTCCCCTGATCGGAGACGGACTACGTGTGGCAAAGGGACCCTACCACGTCAACCTCATCGATCACCTTCGCGTTTTCGGTCACCAGTGTTCGCACTACCGAAAGTTGGTCTGCGAATTGCTTAATGACAGAACTAGCACAATGTGACGAATTAACCACGAACTTTTCTGTGCAGCAGTGTGGATACCACTGGTCATCGTGGTAGAGTGAGCAGAAGAAAAGTTTTGTGTAAACATCCGTAGTGGATGACTCTCCTGAGCCAACGCAAGCTAAGACCTAACCTTACCCTAGGGTTGGATGGCATCTTGGTTTGGCATGCCACGTTGAATAGGCGCTCCAAGACGAATTCTACTTCTCCCACCGTCACTGCTCAAATAAATAATAATGAAGACGAAGGACCTTCACCGTCTCTATAATTCAGTTGTTTCAGGCTCATCAACCACCAGTCCACGCTTCGACGTCCCTACTCTCAAGCTTGGTGTTTGGGTTCATCGAAATGAAATGCACTCCGACTTCTCCCCAAATAATATCGTCGGTGGATCTCGCGTCCCGTAAGCAAAAATGAACTGATTCGCGACTAGGACGGACGTATAAGTAATATCGTGCAGGTACGTATGCCGTGGATTGATTCATTCTACGCCGTTCGGAGAAGTCCGGAGGGGTTGACTAGTTGGCAAGGATTTATTCCTTCTGAGGATTGATATCGTAGGCCGCGTTACATGTGCCCGAATCTAGAATGTTGCCACGGCTAAGTGCGTAGGGATGACTTATATTCGTCGTGTCATTAACTTGGACATACCAGTGCAGTATACCTGCCAACAGGCGCTGCCGGTCTTTCGTCAGCAGCGACTCGAGAACGTGCCCTTTCCCAACAGGGAAACTGTGACCGGTAAGCATAAGTCTCCCCGCTCTGATGGAAATGGGCCATGCGAAACCCGACCATGGCAGGGCTATCCCGGCGTGGTACTGGCAGCTTGCCAATGAATGGCCTCTCTGACTACGGTTATCATCACGCAATTATCCGATTGCAGTCCTCCCTCCACTAGACAGGGACCGCCCATTACGCCCTGGGCTAGCCCTACACACGGATACTCGGCGGGCTGATGACTAGGTCAGCTACTCCGTCAAACTTTCTGACAGTCTTTAGTCAATCGGTCGTGACATCGCACACTCCTCTTTCTCTCTTGCAGAGATACGCCTGCGCTGGGTTACGGTCGCGAGGATCATAATTTTACGTGGTCAATGTATTTGGGTTAGGTTTTTGACTTTCATTCTTCGTCAATGGCGGTCCTGTCAAGTTCCGATCCCCAATTTATGCAAGATTGCATTCTGACCCGCACCCAAGCCGCTCGCTCCGTGTTACTCCATTGTCTTTCTGTCTGCCTTCTTATTTCATGTTTTTCCTGCGCGTCACATTCCTCCAGCTTCATGTTAGAAAAGCTCCATTGGACAACACGAGTGTCGGCATTCGGAAACCCCGGCGCATGTGGAGAACTTGGGCACCAATTCCTTCGCTCCTTTATCAGGGATTACCATGAAAGCAACGAAAGCGCTCACTAATGATCGGCAACGGCTAATCTCCTCTTTGTCTATAGGACAAACAACCCTCCAACAAGCGCCATGGCGCAGCAGTTGTGCCTCGTCCTGCCGGTCTCGGTTGCCGAGAAGGGACTTACCGTGCCTCTTAGGAACGTGGAAATTATTGATGTGGGACCCTTCTCCCGCCACGAGAAATTTATGTCCGATGTGCTCGTAGGTAAGTTAACTGGGCCGTGTGCTGTTGGCGGGTACTTCTCTCTACGGCACCTAGTATCCGCCGATGCGTGCTCAGTGGCCGAGTAGATGGCATGACCTGTACGCACCTTGCCAATGCATCTCGTTGGCAAGGTCATATGTCTGCAAGGTCTCAGCGGCTTTGAGCCCCTATATAGTTCAGGTTGGAACACTTCAGACCAGGCAGTGGGCCCTCCAAAGCTTCTAACCAACAGCCGATCCATACAGATCTTACCATGTATCCTACACAGCTTAACAGTGGATGGAGTGCTGAGGTGAGCCGATAAGGTTCGTTTCTGTGCAATAAACTGATCTTCCGTGGAATACTTGTAGGACGTTGCATCGTTGATTGAAAACGGTCATCTTGAAAAATACAGCACTTGCCGCTGGATCCTCCCGGATTACATGCCTTGCAACGAAACGGTGAAAGGCAGAGATTTCTCCAGTCACCTCAGGGACCGTCACGGGGTGACTGGGGCACCTTCATCGCAGCACAGATGCTGTTGGGAAGGTTGTCACGAACGGGAGTTCAACAGAGACTGCTTAATCCGCCACCTAAGGGAGCAGCACCTCCAGTGGCGCTGGCCATGCCCTACCTGTGAGCAAGACTTCACTCGCAAGAACACGATGTTCGAGCATCGCGACAAGAGTTGTCCCCGTAGACTTGTTTGAAGTTTTCTCGTCGGCCAACTGCATTTGAGTTACGGCTTCTCAAGTCATCTCGATGGAATATATTCTCCTTTTCTTTCCTATTGTAACCGGTGGCTTCTGTGGTTGTGGCTTTGTACTCCTTTACTTCTGCCTGCATCGTATTCCGTCGTCTGCATGTATAGTCGTAGCAAGCCCATCATGTATGCTCTCTTCTCTTTGACTGTGGTATCCTATGGCATTCCGTTTCTTTCTCCGTTACAGACAGCTTGGGAACATGACATTCAGTGGGCCCATTTCACGTCCTGCGTCAGGCTGGTCCTACATTACACCTCGTGACTCCCACATGTACCGTACAGCATGACGCACTCGAGGCGTCTGTTGGCGAAGGTTTTCAGGAAACGGCCGATTCCACGTGCAATGCTGTGAAGCCCTCCATGAAGCGCCAAACGAAGGCAATCCAACACGACTCCGAGGTTATGGAGATTGGACTCCACTCGTGCAGCGAGTATGGGTGGAACGGACCTCGCCTTCCAATTGGAAAACGACCCAGTGGTGGTCCGCACCACCCTCTGACTAGGTGGGTCTGAAGTTTATAAATGCTCTGAAGATCTGAGATCTTTTTTTTTTCCTCATCAGTCATTGAGGGGCCAAGACCTTAAAGCGGTTGAGAGTTGAAACGGCACGGCGGCCCCAACTACCGCCAGTAGCCGGCAAGTCAGAAATGTACAGTCCATCTTCTATTAGCAAACTGCTCGTCACGTCCGGTGTCGAATGGTTCTCTCCGTACCCACAATACAAACGTAACTGAAAAGAATTGGCTACTATCTGTACCAAGGAACTCGAGGCTTCGGACCTCCAGGTCGAAAGAACGATGACTAGGTGAGTGGGCTCCATACTTTAGTTATTCATACAGCCGGCTAACGAAGATCTGGCGGTTGAGTTATTGTAGCCAGCAAAGATATGAACTCACCTCAACTGTGATTAGCGTGAGTGCTCCACGAGGACGAACATTCATCTGTAAACGTGGAGTCGCAATGATGGTCTTCGTAGTATGGAATGCCAAAGCCTGAAAGCACCATCGACACGGTGAAAGCTGTTAATGCTCTTCTATGGAAAACGCCAGTACTGACTCAGTACTGGAGCGCTCAAGTGCCCAATAATGAGGACGAAGAACACTGACTTAGTGCGAGAAATCTGCAGTGGCAACTGACCTGGTGGCTATCTCAGGTCCTGCTCCCCTCGACCCTACGTCGATGAACTCGGAAATTGCGACACACCGCCAGCATGGGGACGGATGACGGTACGTGCTTGGTAGGGGAGGCATGCTGCGGCTCTCTATATCGCGAAACTCAAAACGCTGTAGTTGGTTGATAGTGCGACTTAATACCTTCAAGAGCGCCATACTCCGCGCTTCTCCCCGAGATTTACAAATCGTTGACTGTCAGTCCTCGTCTCAATGTCCAAAGCCGGACACCTGTGTTGTCCTCAGTGCATTCGCGACCTTTTTCCCTGGTGAAGCCCCTCACTTGTGACGGTATAAAAGCTGAAGACGAAGCTATACACACCCTGCGCATGAACTGACGCCGACCTAAGTTTTGTCAGTATTTAGAAGAGAACGGATTTGATATGGCCGTTGTCAGTGTCTCTGGCGATGTGTTGGAGCTGAGGGCCCTAGGTCAGTAGCTGATAAAATACAGAAGGAACTGGGCATTCTGGCGCTTGGATGCGTATGAACTACCAAAAATAGCATTCAAAACAGCGCAGGTGGATGTCAAGTTGGCGAGAACTTATTCCTTTTGAGGACATACATAGTGGGCTGCGTTCTATTCTAGAATCTCGAACGTTGCCACAACGAGGTGCGAAGGCGGTAACTGATGTTCATTGCGTCATTAACGTCGATATAACAGCGCAGCACACTACCAACAGGCGCCGTCGGTCTTTCGTTAGTAACGACTCGGGAAGGTGAGTTGCGAGATTCTGCCCAGTAAACTTAACGTTGCCCGCTCTGATAGGAATGGTCCATGAAAAGATCCGACCGTGCAAGACCGTCCCGGCGTGGTACTTGGAGCCTGCCAACAAATGGTACTCTCGATCACGATTGTCACCACTCAATTGTCCGATTGCTATCCTCTTACTCAACAGGATCGTCCATCATGCCGTGGGTTAGCCCTACACATGGGATATGGTATTTGACGTGCTAATATCTGGGTTGGCCATCCTGTTAGCCTTTTTTATGGTGTCTGGTTAAATGACTCTTTCTCTCATACAAGGGTACGCCTGTCTTAGGTCTCATTCACAAATAATATACTTATACGCTGTTTAAAATATTCAGGCTAGAGTTTTGACTTTGTTTTCCACTGGTAATGGACTCGTCAAAATCTGATCCTCGAATCGTGCACATCACCTGTTCCGTGTTATTCCTATGCCTTGCCCATGATCTGCCCCCCTGTTTCACGTTTGGCATGCACGCTCTGTTCCTCCAGCAGCATGTTAGAGCATTTATTGGAGGTTACGACATTCCTTGCTGCCGTAGTGCACATGGGAGAATACTCGAACAGTTTCGGCATTCAAGGAAAACCCCGTGTATGTGGAGAACTTGGACATTAATTTCCTCAGTCCTTTATCACAGGTCAGCCTGTGGGCGCAGCGCTCATTAGTGATCGGCAACGGCTAATTTCATCTGAGAGACAAACCCGCCAGTAGGCGCCCCGGTGCACCGATTGCGCCATGTCCTGCTGTCCACCATCTCCCAGAAGAGGCATACTATGTTTTCCATGAGCATGGAAATATTGACGTGGGATTCTCCGCTCGCCAGGCGAAACTCATGTCCGATGGACTCGTAGAGAAGTCAGCTGTGCCGTGTGCTGTTGGCAAGTGCTTCTCTGAACGGTACCTGGTATCTGCCGATGTGTGCTCAATGGTGGAGCAAACGACATGACCCACACGGCCCTTTCCAATGCGCCTTGTTGGGTATGTCTACAAGGTGACAACGGCTCTGAGCACCTATATATTACGGGCCGGAAGATTTCAGACCAACTAGTGGAGCTTTCCAAGATTTCTGAACCACGGTTGACTGCGCACGAATCTTACGATGTCTTCCGGGCAACTTAACAGCAATTGGGGTGTAGAGGTGAGGCGGGAGCATTCTTCTTTGTGCACTAAACTGATTTTCTGTGGAATGTTTGTAGGATGATGCATTATTGATTGAAAACGGTCATCTTGAAAGACACAGCACTTGCTGTTGGATTCTTCCGAATGGCATGCCTTGCAACGAATCGGTGAAAGGCAAAGATTTCTCTGCACACCTCAGGGTGCGTCACGATGTGGTTGGGACACCTTCATCGCAGCACAAATGCTGCTGGGACGGCTGCCGAGAGCGGGAGTTCAACAGGGACTGCCTAATCCGCCACCTAAGAGAGAAGCACCTCCTGTGGCGCTGGCCATGCCCTACCTGTCATCACGACTTCACGCGCAAGAACACGATGTTCGAGCATCGCGACAAGATTTGTCCCCGCAGAATGGTTCGAGGTGCTCTCATTGGCCAGCCGCAGTAGGTCTACGGCTTTTGAGGTCAGCTCGACAGAGTCCATTTCCCCTCGTTTTGCTCGTGGAGCTGTGCCGCAATTGGTGACTTATGTGGGCTATGATTTTATGCTCCTCTACTTCTGCCATGATATTTCGTTTTTTTGCATGTACATAGTCGTAGCAAGCCCATTATGTATCCTCTCTACTACAGCATCCTATCATGTACCATTTGCTTTCAGGTTCATCCACACAGTTTGGGAGCATAGCATGGCAATCAGTGGGAACGTTTCATATTCCGGGTTACGCCTCGTGTTTCTCGTGTGTGGCACACAGCATGATGGCGCAGGAAGCGTCCGTCGGCGAAGGCCTCCAAGAAATGATCATTTCCATTTGCTAGGCTGTGAAGCCCTCCATGAAGCGCCAAACGAAGGTAATCTGTCAAGACTCCGGGGCTGCGAAGACTGGCACCATTTTCGAAACCCTGGATTACGAACACTGTCAGGCTGGCCGTTCCTTCTGATGGCTACACGTCAGCCCGGCAAACTGTACATGCTGTGTCGGAGGTGCCCCCAAAAGGAGTGTCTACTCCAGTGAACAGTCGTTCATTTATCATGGCCGAGTTCATCAGGGGGGGCTAATTTATGACCAGAAAAATGCTTTACCTTTGGTACAGCCGTTTCGAACAAAAGTATCGAATAGCATGGTAAGTAAATGAATAATATAGAACAAAGAAAGCAAAAATAAATCAACACCTGACAGAGACTTGCAACGGAGGCCAAGAACAACTGCAAGATTTGTTCCGTTGCTTCGCAGATGACCACACGCAATGGCCTGCTACGTCGCTGCTCCAACTATGCCTCTAGTGGAGTGCTAAACACCGTAGTCGATTATTGGACGGGCGCTCCGGGGGGCACCATTGAAGCAGACACACGAACAGAAAACTCACCTTCGAGAACGAAACCAAAAGAGCCCGCACCTCCCAGATTTTCTGGCCTAACCGGTAGTATTCCAGACGTACGCCGTATGTCGCGGTGGCAGAGCGCTGCTGACTAGGAAGACCATGTAAGTCCATATACGCATGGCCGACGCCGGCACCCCTAACGTCTCGTCAAACCTGAAGGCCTGACAGCCGCATCATCTCATTGACATTATGTTGTTCGACTGGCTCATCCTTGCCCTTTTCGAGGCTATTCCCACGGGGCACAGCTGCTGCACCGCTCTTAAATTTTCCGGGATAAGTCCATATACACATGGCTGACGCCGGCACCCCTAACGTCTCGTCAAACCTGACTGCCGCATCATCCTATTTGACATTATGTCGTTCGACTGTCCATGCCTAGCGTCAACCGGTCAAAAGCCTTTCGCTGGTGCATGCTCTGATATCTTCATGTGTAGCTTGATACTCAAACCAGTCAGCGGGTAGCCATGCAAGCCTAGGTAAGGGGAAATGACATCAATCAAGCAAATCAAGAGGGCGACATCAATACGAAGGTATCGTACCTCAACCTGTCAACCTTTCAGGACTCAAAACATAGCAATCTGATGGCACGCTCGCTACCGCAGGTCCAACTCCCTCCACGTCCGCCTCAACCCACTTCTGCAACATAAAATGTGTGCATGACCGTGCCCGTCGATATAGCAGTTACACCGGAGCCGAGGGCCAAGGTAGAGCTTGTCGTAAGGTGCGTGTCTCATCTTGCCGGCGCCAGTACAGCCTGCTCCGAGGTTTGGAAGGGGAGATAACGCAATGCAGTGGGGCAAGCGCAACGAACGGAGTAATAACATCTTGTCGACCGCGCTTGAATGCAGAGCATCCAACTGCACACATTCGTACAATCTGCTGACCGCCGCGTGTAAAAGGAACGCTACTCGAGACAACTATCGATAAATGCCTGGAATCAAAGCAGTGGTCTAGACTGAACGAGAAGTCCGGTTATGCTTACTGTAACAAACGGCTGCAAGGTGAGAATATGCAGAGGCGAAGCTGGCATGGTCAGCTTCGTACGTTCAAATACAGCCGCCGGACACATTAGCTTTCGGCAGAACAAGGCCATCCACACGCGAGGACTTGCTGTCCAATACAATCCAGAGATATTTCTGATACTGCTCGGTCCGCTGAGGGTGCATACTCAGCAGGCATGACAAGTTGCTTGAGTTCCTGCGGAACATGATGATTACAACTCGTTTGTGTACTACCGGAGACAGTTGAGAGCCCTGGGATCAACAGTCAGTGAGGAAAACAAAGGAGGTTGCGGTTGCGCTTGGGTGGGTATGAACCATCAAAATCGTCACTACGTGCAGGTGATCGTGGACGTTGCGACGAGCCATGACTTGGAGTTACCTTGGCTGGCAATGACGGATGCTACCCTCTTATCTATGTGAGGGAGCCCAACGGATCGAAGATAATCTCGGTGGGACGGGGACATTTCCTCTAGTAGGGTTGTTACTGATACTTACCTCTGTCCAAGCAGGTGTGGAAGTGCTGGGTAAAGGCTAGGGGATCGACGACGGTAACATGCAGTCGCCATGTCTTTTGCGGGGTGAGACGTCAACCGACCCATGTGGAACCGTTGGTAGTATAGATGAGTGAGAACTGCAGGACGAATGTTTCCCTGTGCGGGGCCCTGCATGGACCTTTACTTTGACGTCCGAACGATTTCAGAGGCACGCGAGTCAGGTTTCAATGAAACCATCTAGACAGGAACGGGACTTGACCTGACCGGTATCGGGATGAGTACGGCAAGTATGCGCAGAAATTCGTTTACCAGTCGATAACTAGACCATCTAAGCCCTGGCGTTTGGTACGAGAAAGACGATCACGAGGGTTGAATTCACTGATGTAGCACTTGCTGATTCGCGAGGCAATCGGAAAATGCTTAGGCGACTTTGCGTGGCAGTCAGGCGAACATGAAGCAGAACTCATGTTTCAAATCAAAACTACAGCAATCGTCGAAACAGATGTGGCGAGGAATACTGCGTAGGCTGCCCTGTATGCTGACTTCATGGTCAGAATCGCGTGGATATTAGCATACTAGAACAAAGAACAGAATGACAAGAAGCTCACACTCTCATGTAAGGTGTCGGAGGGCATTTGAAGAGTGGAAGGCAGAAGGTGCTGTCAGAACGAAGTCACCCGCGTACTCTAAGTTTGCAGGTAGCCTCACAACGAGCGCAACGATATAGGTGCTACCAAACGTGCCAGGCGCAAAGAGGCATGTCAAAGAGAAACCGTAGAACACTGGAAACCGCATAAATCAGATATTCATATCTGCTCAAAACCGCCAACTCACGTATGCTAGGAGTACCGCCAGCGATACGGTTGGAAATGGAGAAGAACCGTGCTAAATACGACTGATAAATGAGGACTCGATAGTTGCTTGAGCCATCGCCAGTTCAGAATTTTCTGGAAGGCGGATGACGGAAGAGACACCGTCTGTGTATCTCCATAATTCATTCAGTACGCCACGCTGCCTCGTTCTGAGTGTTGAAACTCCCCGTCTAGTAATGGTGAGCACTGCACGTTGAACAGGTATTTAGAAACGACGGACAAGTCAACAAATAACCCACCATATTTCAATGAAAACGCTGCCGCCTTCAAGATTAGTACACTGTCAATGTGAGTGGGGTCATCATGGTAGCGACTTGCAAAAGCGGAAAGAAGCGCAATGGAAAGTGAGTACGGTGAGTTGGGCATGAACGCTTCCGCCGACTTGATGATTACATAATATTCAGCCTTCGGTGCATTAGGTCTTTCCGTCGTCCTTACTGTAAATTGATGTCGAACAACGAAATCCATGGCTACACCACAAGTCTTTTCGATCGCTCAAGCACCCATCACATGCCATGCATTTAACGGAGACCGCACTCGTAAGTCTTCAACCTGCTGCTAATCTCCCAACATATATCATCAAATCCACTGATCCCTCGATTGCTCGACGTCGGATTTCATGCTACAGACTTGGCGTTGAGTCTCAACGACACCAAGGTGGACATCTACACTAAACAAGGAAAGGGGTGGCAAGTAACGGATACCCTAAGCGAAGTAAGTTCTTCAAGGACGTACGGGCCCAAGGCTTAGCCACGGCCAATCCAATACAGCACGACAGAACCATAACATCGATCGACTGGGCACCAATCACGAACCGCATCGTGACAGCCTCGCAAGATAGGAATGCATATGTGTGGTCCCAATTTCTGGATCCAGACACCGGCCGAATGGTGTGGAAACCGACGCTTGTGCTGCTGCGCATCAATCGAGCAGCAACGTTCGTGCGGTGGAGCCCGAACGAAGATAAGTTCGCGGTTGCCAGCGGCGCAAGGTAAGTCTGCTGGACGCGAACGCTGTGTCAATTAACGTTGATGGTGGTGGTTGGCAGAACGATCGCCATATGCTCGTTCGATCCCGAGAATAACTGGTGGGTTGCACGACACCTGAAGAAACCTATCCGGTCGACGGTACTGTCGGTGGATTGGCACCCCAATAATGTCCTACTTGCCGCAGGCAGTGCCGATACGAAGGCGCGCGTATTCTCGGCTTACATCAAAGACGTAGATAAGAGGTGAGTTTCTTTCTTCCTCAGCTGACCTGGAATCGTGGAATCGAACGGATTTGCACAGACCTGTTCCGACAGCGTGGGGAGAAAAGTTACCGTTCAATACTGTTTGCGGAGAGTATGCTAGCCCTGCGGGAGGATGGGTTCACGCCGTGGGCTTTTCGCCGTCTGGAGACACGCTAGCATTTGCAAGTAAGCGTTTCGAATGTCGTCACCATTGCAATTCTCAGTGAGACCTTGCTAGGCCACGATAGTTCTATTACAATAGTCTATCCTGGTGGACCTACGATCTACACGATCCGATCACAGTCCCTACCCTACGTGACCCTTACTTGGACTGCGGAAGACACGCTCGTGACGGCGGGATACGACTGCAACCCGGTCGTCTACTCTGGTGGCCTCGACGGTTGGTCGCTGGCGGGGACGCTTGACGATACAGTTGGTGCCACCAAGACGGGAGGCACAAGAACCGGCACGGTCGGCCGTCTGAACACTGCAGCGTTTAATGCGTTTAGGAATGCGGATACACGCGGCCATACAGCCGAGACGGTCACCGACACTGAACTACATACTATTCACCAAAATACGATCACGAGCGTGCGTCCGTATGAAAAGGGAGCTGGAGGTACTGTGGCGCGGGTGAGCACAAGCGGAGTGGATGGTAAACTCGTGATTTGGAACGTGTCTGCTGTGAGCGCGGGTGGGCTGACAGGGAGGCTTGGGGCGATCTGAGGACATGAAGATCCGTACGAGCTTGTATTATTGAGAGCATCATGACTGTATAGTTTAGCTCACGAGGTCTCAGATCTGAGCATGAGCGAATGCGAAACAAAGGACTCGTATATGATAGGAAAGCCGTGCCTGACTACGGCGAGCGATACCTGGCCCGGGTGTTATTTCACAGATACAGTGTGACCGTACAACGCACGGAGAGATCTCAAGCTCAAGAGTCGGCCACGGTCGGATTGGCTGATCGGGTGGTTTCAGATCGCCCTGGGGTGACTTTGAGCTTGAGACATGCAGGGCTTATGTAACCCTGACGTTCAGAAGCGTTTAGACTGCGACTGGTGCAAGATTGCGAGATCTTCGTGGAGACCAGATACGACGTCCCTTGGTGTCCATTGTCAGATACGGTGTCACCCTGGTCAGATAGAGGGATCTGAGACCGTCCGGTGGTCACGCGTCGTATTACTATTGAATAATCTGTCCTTGCTGACTTGCATCAGCTTACGAGTGGCGGAATCCCGGCCCCGAAGGCTCGGAGCTCCCATCGAGCTCACACTACCTCGTGGTCAGTGGATTCTTGAAACCACACCAAGACTCGCCGTAGCACGCAGGATCTCGTGCAAATCAATGAATCGCAAAGGTCTGGAGTAGTTATATAGGAGGGTCGTGAAGACCTCGTACTGAAGCTCCATAGAATAAGCGTTGCTGATTCAACGATGTCTGAGATCTGGCAACTAACAAACACTATCTCGCTTTCACAGATCCTGAGGCTAGGTGGCAACAGTGTCTCAGATCCTTGCGAGTCACGCACGAAGGTAATCCCAGACCCTGATGGAGCCTTTGCGGAATAGAATAAAAAGGCCCCTGCTCCCCCACCGAACGTGCTCGCACGACTCCGTACTCACCTTTTTGTCTGTCTAACATGATGGTGTCACCCAAGTCTTTCACACCCCGCCCCTTCCCCCTACCCGCCCTTGCCGATATCCCTCTCGAGTATATCGCGCAACAGCTCCATGACCTTGCTCCCCTCTACTGGAACAGACCAGAAACGGCCGACTGTACCATCGGTATGTCTCCTCTTTCGGGCCTTGTTCGTCCATGTCTTCTTACCGAGGTCCACCTACAGTTGTACCTATCAACGGTCACTCTCGGTCATCATCTCGCCATCGTGCGGCTGATCCGAGCCACGTCGCTTCCCATCTTACCCTCCAAGTACGTATTCTTCTTCGTTGGTGTAGAAATCAGAACTTGGCGCTGATACGGTACCCCGCGCAGTTACACACGGATTATCTGTGTACCAAGTCCTCGCTCCTGAGGGGCCTCTTCGGCGGATACTCGTATCTTGACCTCGTAAAGCCAGAACCAAAACCATCGGCATCCTCGTCGTCGACATCCCGAGCGTCGCGCTGTCTTCTGATGCCGTCGTCCCTCCAGCCCCACCTCCTACCTTCTTCTCGGCCCGTTCTTTTCCTCCCCGTTCCCGATCCTCGTTCGATACACCTTCTCATCCACTGGATATACTTTGGAAAATCAGACCTAATCGAGACTTGTCTGAAAGAAGGGGTCGTCGACTGGGAGGGCGTCACGCGGAATGTCGAATACCTTGGCCTCACGACCGACATCAAGGTCTTCCTAGGCCGTTGGTACGACAACTGGCTGCTCCCTAATACGCATGAACGGCCCGTCTGTTGTCCGCAATGGTTTAGCGATGACAGCGATGTCGACTCGGATTCTGAACTCGAGGGAGACGACTCCGAGGTCGACGAACGCTCACCCGAATACGGGTTGGCAGAAGAGGAAGTGTAATTATCGTCATGAGGCACTACAGATCCCCGCGTCCCGATGGAGTCTACACGTTCAGGGTTACTGTAGAGACTAATTGTTATTTTCCGATTTACAATCTTTTTTGCCCGATCGCGGTGCACATGCAGTGTGTGTGGCTATCGTGAGTGATGGGAATGGCGTACATACCGGTGTCACACCAGCTGCTCGACTCCGCCCCACTGAGAGACGTCATAGCCGGTGCGTATCACAGGTGGCGTCAATGAAAATGAATTGCAATTTCGATGCGGAGCCCCTTGAAAAGAGAAAAATGATAATCGTTACCTGGTCTGACATGTGTGCCCAAATCCGGTCATCACGTTTTCATATTGCTATGTTCCACAAAACCGCGCAGGAGACCGCCCGTTTTCCGTATTGACAAAAGGAATGCCTTAAAGACGCACCCGATCAACAACTCGCCTTCGGATTACACCGTTTGCAAATGATCTAGGGTTACGCCATGACACACAGCCTGTGAACGCCGAGGGTTGTACAGGAGATAGGCGCCATGATAGAGATGGGGATGAGGATTTATTAATCGTCGACCTCCCCGAAAAGCATAGTATATACCGCTGGGCAGCACGTGGACCGGACCATGATGTCGACGGCGTTGAGGTGTCGTCGACGTTTGAGAGGCAAATTGCGTTAGTGGCACGAGCGCATACCCAAATTCGCTGGGATCTCGGATCCCGCAACGTGACGCCGTGCGTCTTCGTCCTAGTGCGTGCGTTTTATGAGCTTGGCCAGGGCAAACAACGAACAGCCCACGTCACTAAGAAGAGGGGCTCAGGAACCCGGCAGAGAGATTGCTCTTGCGTGTGCACATGTACCGTTGAGACATGGGTTGCACCGCGCAGTGAGTGCGAGATGACGTTGGAATGTCGCCTACAGAAGACTTGAGGACGAATAAAAGAAACATGGTTGGTCCGCGGGCATGGATGGCGTTGCGGTTGCGCGGATATGAACAGGGTATGAAATCACGAACAAGGGATTCCAGTGTGTACTGTAGCCGAGATCCTCTTTACGCACATTCCACATGCACTACTAGTACATACCAACCTTCGCCTGGCGGCATCGCGATAAAACCGAGTCTCCCCTCTTTGCGACTGAGTGCGCCGTATTGTCCATATCCGGACGAGAAGTGGATACCAAGACAACGTTGGGCCGAGAATGGCAGTCACGGCACCGCCATTGCGGACGGACACGGCCCACTCGGCCGGAAGGGTTTTTCTATCTTGGACCTGGAAGCAGCTGCGTTCGCTGGGTCCGATGTCTTCGAAGGTTGTATTGACTTGATGAATGGGGCTGGGCTCTGGATGTTTATCGTAATAACTCAGTCATTCCAACTTCACCGTGGCATAATCGACGGAGAAGATGGAGCGATGGAGCGAGAGAAGTTGAAGAAAACGCGGCGATCACGCTCACTGACGGGAAGGTATGTATGTGTATTAAATATGATTCATATCACCTCCGTCCAACTGCCCCCTTCCCCCCTTGTTTTGTAGATAATAAATAGGCACCGTTCTCCGTCAGGCCCTAGTCTGACAGCATGGTTCAGTTTTCTCTATCTCCCTTCGAGAGGCTTGCCCATACCCGCCCCGTACTCGACCTGATCGCCTTCTACGTCGCAGTCGACCCTTTCCTCGGCCCCCCTTCCAACCTCGTCTCCCTTCTCCTTGCCTCTCGCACCGTGCACGAACACCTGTGTGTCAAGAACAATCCGCACCTCTACTCCGACATCTTCCGCTACAAATTCGATGTCGCTGCACTCGAACGCCGGCTCTCTCCAACGTGGACATCTGCGTCTTGTTTGGCTAACGAACTCAGATTGCGCTGCGTCGCGCTGAAATATATCCGTCGCGGAAGAGTGTCTGGCCCTCCCGACAGAGACGCCCTGTGGAGGTCGTACCTCATGATGCTCGAGAACGAAGGCGGAAATGAACAACATCTATGTCAGTGGGCAAACTTACCCCAGTGGGCACTGAGTGCCGTCGCTTTGCGGTGCCTTCCTCTGAGAGATTACGACGACTTGCCCCCTGATCCCGAGGGAACGTCGCTGGCACTATGGCTTCTCTGGATGACGAGTAGTTTAGGCTGGTATCCCTCATGTCTATTCATGCTATTCTCCCTTAACGTCATCCCGCAGAACGTGTCAGAAGCGAGGGCATAAACCCATGCAGCATGGTCCTCAGCTCCGTATCCCCTCTCCTCGTCAGAGGCTATCAGGTGCCGTGCCTACCCATGCTTTACTCGTCCGTAGACGTCGTCCTCATCACATGTACTTAGTATCCCTCTTTTTTCGCTCCCGATACGCACTTTTACCTCCCATTATGTGATGAACACGATACGATCACAGCGGGATTCTCGGGAGCCACGACACTCGTGTCATCTGTGTATTATTGCGCCCATCAGCTCCAGCTGGCTGTGCCGCCGCTCACCCCTGCTGCGCTACTCAACTACCTTGTACGCCGCGAAGCCCGCCAAGACAATGCCCGTCTTCATCCACAGGTCGCTGATCTTCCCGCAACGCGACAAGAAGCGATCGCTCGTGGGATTTCTGCTCCTGCCCTCACTCAAGAAGACGTCGCAGAGTTTCATTACCATACCCGCACTCACTTCTTTAATAATCCCCGCTCGCACGGCGGCCGTAGTGTAAGCGAAACTCTTGACGTGGAATGGTTCCGACTTGTCTCCTGTCATGACCTTTGGGACGTCGAGCGGCCTTTGAGAGGCATCGTATATTCCCTCGGCACCTTTGCCGGAAACTGGAGCGGCCGCATGATTGTACGCGTTCGGTGATCCTCTCGACGCTTCTAAACTCAGACTTCCTATCTCCAGCTTCCGGACACACAGACCCATATCAATGCCACTCTAGACCATCGTATCCATCCCAACTCGGTGCAGATGGTACAGGAACGCGTGTCCTGTCGATTCGAAGAGCACCACTGTCTGAGGTTCAGTGAACCTCTCGTCGCTCCCCTCTGTCCTAGTGGCTCTGGCGGTGAAGATATTCTCAATGCTTGGCTGCCCCGAAACACCCGCATCCGGCGTAAGGCTGTGAGTGCTTTAAGTCCGTCCCTCGGAGACTTGTCAACTTGATGTGACCCTTCCATAGAACGGTCTTCAAATATTCGATCCCAATACGGGCAAGGACACATGGTACGAAACGTATTGTCCGGACCGTACGCAGCCCTACTCCCCCGCAGCATGCCAGCGACTGCTCAACGAATCTGGCATGGGTTGGTATCGCCGATCGCCGTCCGCGTCAGCCGCAGACGATGACGAATACGAGGACTATGTCGAGGAAACTCTGAGCGGTGTTCTAGATATCATTATCACCGGCGAGGTAAGCGTGTGTGTAGAAGACCGTGGAGTCGATCTCATAATGCAGGATAATAATTCCTTGTCAGACTAGCGAGAAACAAGGCGAGGCATGGGGATATTACTCCTACATCGGGAGAGTGCGGAGATGGGATGGACTCGTGGTCCTGCTTCGGATCCCTGTACGTTCACTGTTTATCCCTTGCGCCTTACCCGCGTTTCATATTCCATCACCGATCAGGTGGACAAACCGGCATATGACAGTAGCGGATGTTACATCTTCAAAGGTTACGTCCATGGGCAGAGCCTCGTTGGTAGGTGGCGAGATACCGTGACAGGGATAGATAGAATTGGGTTTGAGGGTCCCTTCGTCCTCTGCCGCCAGGATGACGAGGGTGGGGCTTAATTTTGGGGTTTAAATTGGCTGACATTTATTCACGCTTTCTTCTGTGACACGCACATCTTGATTAGGACAACGTTTGTAACACTACACACCCACGAATGGCATTGATTTGAAACATAACATGGTAAGAATGTCAGGACGCGCCCGATCTCCTCTCAATGAACCCTCTAATGCTCGCATGGCCCTCCAAAGTGCCGAAGAAAGACCGCTTTGCAGGGCTTTCCCACAAGACAACGCCAAGTTGCTTTGCATATGCCAACACATATTCGTAATCCGCTTGGGAAGCGAAGTCCTTGTATAAGAAGCCTGCATAAGGGGGATCATGATAAATAGAAGTTGACAACAGCAACGGGTTTCTCGAGGACGGACCTTCCGCAGATTTGAGGCGATTTCTTTCCAGCTCCCATAACCTGATTTGGTCTTGTACGGTCACCGGTAACAAGGGGTTCTGCGAGAGGCGGTCGACTTAAGGGCGTTTACAAATTAAACGAGAGAAGACTAGTAATTACATTTTTCCGCATCTGAGGGTGTGCGTGAGCCACAAGGTAGCTAATGATCTAGACCCGGGTATCCGTGGATTAATTTGCCATGGTACGAGCGATTCATAGACGACCCGCACCTGATCCGCAGTAATGCCATTGCTTAAGGCCTTTCGCACGCTCTCGCGAGTCAGCATCCCGACTACCAGGTTGGGGAACCGGTACTTCATCGTGACGAAAAGGTGCAAAACAGCTGTTTGCAGTGGGTTATCTGGCAAAGGCGTGAAATTAGAAAGAAAATAAGAGTCGGCTTGGCTCACTAGTGTAGGCATAAACTCGGTAATTTGTTTCTAAGATTATGAAGCCTTGTGGCCCGGCGGTCGACGATAGCGCTACCTCGGTGCTAGAGGTCGTCACCGAGGTGCCGGGAGTGGTCGAGGTTGGTAGCGGTGGCGATTGACAAGTGAGAGTGGTTGCCAAACGGGTGGGACTGAAGTATTTTGACGACCCCTAAGGCAACTTCAACATAAACACTCGTAGAGCAATCCGATCACGGACCTTTCGTTGCCAGATTAAACCGTAGTCTCGCAGATCTTCTAGCATGGCCTTTTGGGTTTCACTCAGTGAGTCTGCAGTGTATTCCTGTGAGCAAGAATGATGGTTCTTCGTCAGTTTGATGGGTGGGAGGTGAACACACGGGGAAGCGATACTTGCGCGTCCAAGTTCCATGGTGGAAAGCATGAAGAGGAAGCTAAGGACTTCGACAAGATCCATCTGCCTTTCCTGTTCCCACAATTCATTTCAGCAGCGCTCGACTTGAGGATCATGTACTCGTTACCTCTGCCATGTGCAAGTACTGCAGTAACAGACTCCACAGTTGGTCGTGTGGCGAATGTAGGAGGAACTGGAATCCGACCGAGGTTATTTGCAGAGTAGAACCGCTGTGGAACAACTTCAATGGTACGCCTTACGCCAGACTTTTCGTGTAAAGCTTTACTTGATACTCTGCATCAACCCACTGCGCTGAAGGAGATACAAAACACCTTGCGAAGGCTTGGTTGGGAGTTGGTCCTGTCCTGATGAGACCATATAGTGCAGAATAGTCTACGATCAGAGGGTCAGAGTCACAAACATGGCTTTAAGACGCGTGGAGGGGATTATTCACCTCCCACCTCTCGAGGGCATATGCATCGAGCGTGTCTATTCCGATCAGTTGTCGTTTTTCATCCTTTTCTGCTGGAACGCCGAAACTGGCTGTAGTCCCGCTGTGGCGCTATGAGTGAATCTCGGCAACGGTCGAGGTACATGGCAGACTTGCCCTCCCGTAATAGCCTGCCTTAAGCTAGACTTGAGGGTCGGGTTAAGTGCAAGCTTGACCGTCGAATTTTGGACGACGTGCAGTCCAACCAGTACTGACAGAGCTTCGCTGTAAAGTCTTGTACACGACACTCAACAACGGACTCCTGAATGGGCCTCTTGATAAGAATGAAACGCACTTTTTGCCGTCGGGAATGACCCATGCTGCCATGGTAGACACCGGGATTGCACTCTCAAGCCAGAGCAAGTTCATGATGAGCTGCCGTTCCAAAGGGCCTAGCAAGCTGTGTTCGACGACCGTGTCTCAGTATCCTGCTCCTCTCACTGGACACCCAGGACTAACCGGAGTATGGACAGACATGAGGAAGGGCGTTGGTACAGACGCGTCAGAGTGTTCTGAGACTGCGAACGTAGGAATGGAAGTAGTGCATGAGGGACAGTTTCAGGAACGTCTGAGGGCGTTAAAGACAGAGCCTGTATAGAAGGCATTCAGAACTCAAGTTGACGTTCAGGATGCATGCATTCCCCAAGGCACTAGTAGAAGGACAAAGGGGGCTCGGGCTCTCAAATTGTTCCAAGTGAAAATGCTGTGCAACTCTATTGCAATATCTTTACATTTGTCCAACAACGCATACATCGAACTACTCTAACCAACTACAACGCGCAAGTCCACATCCGACATCTTCAAAAACCTACAAATAGATAAGAATCAGCACACAATTCGACCATCCTAGCAAACAAGGATCAGACATCCAAAGGAAGGAACTTTGTCGTCCCTCATCGCGCCGACCCCCGCTTCCCGTTCAGCGCACCCGAAGGCGGCCCACGCTTGGCCATGTTATTGGGTTCCACAGCACAAGGGGGAATATAAACGCTCGGCACTGGGGGAGTACTCCATGTGGAGGGCGCTAGAGTGGAAACTGCGAATAAACGGAATACGCTTCATCATGAAGTGGTGTTGTACTACGAGAAATATATGAAATGTTACCAACCTTGGACGACAGCCCGGAAGGCGACACTGCAGAGGGAAAAAAAAAAGTTGATCAGCAAAATCGTTCGTTGCCATCCATACGAAACAAAAACGAAGGGAATCTCAGACAAAATGGCACTGGCAAGTACACTATGCGCTCCGAAGAACGCGTGTTCGTTGCGAACGAACAGCTCTGTTCCTCGGCATGGTCGTATAGGACGGGGAAGAGAATAAAGTCATCCTTGAGACGACGAGCGTGGAAGCTGATACTCACCGATGGAAAGGCAAGAACGATATTTTTTAGCCGAGCCATCTGCTCAGAATTTATACTCCTTGGCCTGTGTTTGGCTTGGTTTGGTCTGACCGCAGATTATGTAACGTGGCATCACTATGGGCGACGACGAAGAGATCAAACCGACTTCCAAGCTGCAAATGTCGCTCGTAGACGTCCCAAGTACCCCTCAGGTCATTCCTGAACAGCGCGAACCTCAATCACCACAGATAACAGATGTAGACTTGCTGGACGCAGAAAACTTCCCATCAACATCTTCGCCACCAAGACAAAGGAGGAGACTAACAGAGGACGGACACTCAGTACCGGCCGACCAAGAGGTCATCTTTGTTCATGATAGTGAAGACGATGAAATCCAGTACGTTGGCAGTAGCAGGTCCACGCGAGCCAGGTCTGGTGAGTGACATGTGCTCAATCTTGACCACCCTCTGAACGGTGCATACAGCCCGTAGAGAACGTATATTCTCCCCTCCACCACCCCCACAAACAGGCAGTATACCTCCTCTGCCACCTATTCCGCGAAGGTTTGCATCCATGAGACAGAGCCACCCTTCACTACCTCCTACTGGACCCATCATTCCCAACGACCAGCCTCTCCCGTTTGAGGCTGACATCCGACAACCTCATGAAAATAGACAATCCCAGGATGCTCCGGCCGCTGCGCCTCCTTCTGCACACGTACCGTCTATGGGTTTTGGCGGGGCATTGTTGGCGGGCGTCAGACATGTTCTGAATGCTCGTGGGAATGACGCTCGAGAGCCGTGGCATCGCCGTAGCATTTGGGATGCTGTACCCCTCATAATGCGGTGGGACCCACTCGATACTTTTGCCGAAGACAATTATTTTAGGGACGACGATGACGACTCCGCGGAGGACTTCCTACTAGTAGGCCCAGTCAGAGATTCGTTGGAGCGTGCGTTCGCCCGTCGAACTCACCGCCATGCAGCGGAACCCGACTACAAGCCGGAATATACCCACCCGGACAAGCCCTTTCCAGGATTTACATACGACTTCGCAAGAACTCCAACCCCCTCTCCAGTAGATTCCATCATTAATGTGGATGATTCGCATTCACCCGGGCCGAGCAATGCCAACGGCTCGCGCCACGGCGATTCAGCCCTTGCGTGTGCTCATTGCCATGATCCTCTTTTCCTTGGAGCCTCTGATGTCGGGGATGACCGAGATCAGCGGAGGTTGTGGGGTTTGCGTTGCGGGCACCTACTAGACGGAAAATGCGTCAAGAAGTTGATGCAGCCGATGTCCACGGCCGACACGAAACTCGTGGATTCTTCGTCAGACGTAAAGGGCAAGCGTAAGATGGACCCAGATGCCTCACCCATGTCGTCATTGGACCAACAAAACACCGAGGGAGCGGCTATTGAAAGTACGAATTCCATACGTTCGCGTCTACGGTCCCACAACAGTGTACCCGGGCCGTTACTGAATAGCCAGCTCCCTGTGCCCCAAAGCGACCCCAGTCCTCAGTATGCTGGCATCCGGGGAAGGTCACGCGCCGGTCGTCGAGGAAAGGGAAAGGGGAAAGCGCAGGCGACGGTCCCTGCTATCTCGGCTGTTCACGAATGGTCCTGCCCGGTGAGCGGGTGCGGCCACGTCCATGTTAGTGTGCTCGTTGGCGGACAATGGATTATGGATGAGAAGAAGGGGGCTATTGCTGTATTTGTATGACCTCCACTTCTAGGTCATTACTGCACTTTTTGCGTGTACACTAATTGCAGTCACTTCTTGCGGTTAAGGAACAGACCTTCTGGGGCCTCTGTTGTTGCCTCATCCATTGCCTGGTGAGGTACCGCCTCACCTTCTCAGGCCTGCTGTCATGCATCTACGCGTGCCAACTTGCTTCGGACCTGGGGCAGTTTCAGTCTACGCTCTCCTGATATGTCTGACGGACTCACGGGCCGTCTACCCTGTGAGTAGTGAGATGCAAATGGCAAGTGCATCGACGAGAGCTGATGATATGTGGGTACACGTGACGATCACGAGGCGCCTCGAGGTTCTGTGCATGACATGGATATCGAAACGTTGCGTTCTTTTTGTCCGGACGGCTGTGACAGACGGCTTTTATCTGTCGACACGCGTAGAAGGCATGCTGCTTCTGTTGCAAGCATCCATCGTCTAGAATTTCGTCCCGGAATCGTGTGACCGCTTCTCTGACGCGACTCAGCATCGGGTCATGGTTGTGATTCGAATGAGTCGAACTAGCATTTGGTCCTCGTGTACGACTTGCCCTCCCATTCCTCGGAGACCTCTCACCGGCCAACCTGATGAACGACAGGTCAGATCATCATGATACGTGGACCACTCCGCGACGATATCTACGACGAGAATGGAAGAGAAACAAACCAGTAAGCCTTCTTTAGCGGTAACGAGCATGTCGGAATACCCCAATAACACGGCTTTCACACAAGTACTTACCGCCTTCTGATTCTCTGCCAACTCTTTGTCTTTGCCCGAATCGACCTTTGTTCGTCTGCCGTAGGTGTGGCTTCTCGAATACGTGGATACCATTGTGTCTTTGGTGCAAGTGGACGTCGGCAGAAGCGACAAAAGAGTTCGAGAATAGCACGCACAGGTCGCGCAGACTGAGCACACCCGCGAAGGTCTTGTCATCAGGGACAGAGAGGCCTAGGCCGCCCAGAAGCTTGTCGGTTGATTCAGTGAACTGTAGTATGGAACTCCTGACTCCACCAGTCGACGTTCCATTTTCTGGCACGCGAACTGGGAAAAGTATCTCCGATAGTGCGGCCGTCGTCTTGCAAGGCTGGGAACCCCGTCGCCACAATACGTCCCCCTGTGGACCACGTTTTGAGCTCGAAGATGAAGGTGCGAGTAGTGACGTTGATGCTATTTTCGCTCCAGCCCGGACGGCGGAGACAAATGCGGAAACGGTTGACAATGAACCTGACATCACCACGGCAACGGTATTTCATTTCCTCTGCTAATTTCAACCACAAAGCAGGAACCCACGACTGACCCGTTTTTTTTTTTTTTTTTTTGGCTTGCGTAGCATCTTTCGAATGAGGGTTCTCACGTCGAGGACAGGCGCGAGAATGGGCTTTTAAGAAGCTCGACACGCCACCGTCGGAAACCCTGCGCCCTTCGCCTCTCAACTGCACGCACACATAGCCCAAACCGTTCGGACCCAAAGCTTTCATGCAGAACAAGGGGTAGCCCTTTCACTTTCCAGGACATGTGTTCGATGACATCTGTCTTGTCGGATGCTTCCAACTCCACTCATGCCACGGACTGTATGGTTGTTCCCAGTGGCTCTCCCATGGATTCTACGCTCTCCGTGCAGTCCTCGCGTTGTTCGCCCAACCGCGTATTGCGTAGGAAGAGGCCCATGATGCTACGACGACGTGAATCATCCGACTCACTGCGCCCGCATTCGCGACCTTCATCCCCTTCTCCCTTGTGCGAATGTGCCGATATGTCCCTGTCGTCTGCTACCGAAATACTACGGTCGGGCGCGATCACGCCACCCCCAGAAAGTGATCCCCCTGTGCGACTTGGCCACCCGAATCGACCATATTACTCTGTCATACGTAAGAACATGTCACGTCCAAACAGTCCGGTTGTGCCTCGCACTCCTTCTCCTATTCCCTCCTTTTATGAATATATACCACGGGGAACCAAGTCGCTCGACTGTGGCGAACGCCCGCACGGATCCTTACGCTATGGCCACAATTCTCGACCGATGTCGATGGTGCTGCCTGGTCAAATGCACCCGGAAAGACCATACTCAGGATTCTCTTTGAGCGGAGAGACGGAAATGCGTATGGAGTTGGCACGGTGGCGACAGGAGGATGCGCCGGATCAGCCAGGAGACTTCCACTTCCAAGACATGAACAGATCGCGAATAAGAGGGAAAGTGAAGGGTACGGTAAAGAGGCTGGGTAAAGGTCTGAAACATCTTGTGCTGGGCAGGTCTTGACGGCAAGTCATGTGTGTATACTGTACCTGGATGTGACATGGACTTTTGGACATTGCATTGACGTTGCACGATTTCAATAACTGATACCCTTTACATGGATTTAGCACATTAGTACTTCGTACGTTGCAAAGAAAAAAATATATGAGCCCGACCCGAGTCGAACGGATGACCTTGTGGATACCAAACTGGAATCACACGCGATAGCCTCTACGCTACGGGCTCATCGCGATCCGATCACTGACATGACGCCGAAGGGCAGGGAACATGCAGAATGAAGACTTTTGGCGAGCTTGAAACTTGAAGCATGAGCTGAACACTCGAACTGCACGTTTTGATTGGAAAGATTACTCGGTAAGTTAAGCCCCCGCTTAGAGGCACACACGATCATAAATCATCAATCATCGTCGATCGGAATTGTCAAGTACACATGTAAGGGGTGAATACGCCTTTACCATTGCTCGGACCATTGCAAGCGGGCTTAGCGCACACTCAATATTCTAATACCTGGTGGTGTCTTTGTCGGCAAGAGAGAAGTTTTATATTAAAAAAAATATGAGCCCGACCCGAGTCGAACGGATGACCTTGTGGATACCGAACTGGAATCACACGCGATAGCCTCTACGCCACGGGCTCCCTGAATGATGTACCCCCGAGAAGACAATATCACACGAAAACGAGCATATAATCAAAGCAACTCTTACGAACCTTCGTCGAAGTCAACATTTATTTTCATCCACAAGCCCCTAGCAAAGAAATCTGAATCCATCAATTGATGATCAAAACACCTAGTCCGGTATCGTACAACGCGACTGCTGTCTTCACCCAAGGTATAGACAACTACTTATCTTCCCCTCTTTAATCGTTGTATCCACGTACTTTCACATCCGCGGTATCGGGCTGGGGAGGTTCTATGCCTTGCTTCTTCCAAAGCTCCGTCTGATAATCTTTGGCAGCCTTCCCGGTCCTCCGTTCGTAATCCGCTACGGATTCAGGTTTCTCGCCGTGCGGGGTTACCCGCAATGCGTGGCGAGTTTGTGGCCAGAAGTCGAAGGTAGCCGAATGAGTGACGACCTGACACAAAAAGGGTTCGTATATGACAGACTAGCGCGCTGATCAACGTACCCTGTTGTCCCAGATTGCGATGGAATTTGGCTCCCAGTGGAAGCGAACTTGGAAGTCTGGGTTTTCACTGAGCTGGCACCAGAGGAACTGTAGGATCGCGTCCGACTCGGCCTTTGGAACTCCGATGATGCGACGCGTGAAACCCTTGTTAACATAGACGCTCTTCCATCCGGTCACTGGGTGGACACGGACGATAGGGTGAACATTCTCTACGGGTTCTCTGCGCACGGGCAATCCCCTGGCCCGAGCTCCGTCGGCCTGTGAAACTGCGCTGTGTAGAGCGGTGAGGCCCTCTAGGTACCTCTGGAACCCAGGGCTTAGCGATGAGTAAAGGGCATAACTGGGAGATGATGTCAGGCCCTTCCGCACTCAAGCAACCAGCTACACCCTAACCTACCCCGAAGTCCATAAGGTGTCTCCCCCATACTCGGGGCTGGTTATGACCTTGAGAGACGTTGTGCTTGGAGGTTGTTTTTCGTAACTGACGTCGCTGTGCCAGAGGTCGAACTTTGCAAACGCAGCCGGGTTGGGGCGATTGACGGCGTCGTTATATACAACTACAAATGCTTAGGTTTCGCTGTCAAGGCTGCAGCATCGAAGACGTACCATGAACTTCTTCAAGCCCCGGTTCCCTGGGCACACCAGTGGTCGCATGCTTGTGAAGGGGTCCAAAATATCTGCCGAGCTCAAGTTGTTCGTGGATATTTAACTCCTGGTCCCTAAAGACTGTTGGAGGATGCATAAGCATGCGGAAACAGTTGCCTAGTGAAGCACTCACAAACAACACCTCTTTCGGCCACCAGGAGAGCGCTGTCCGGAGTACGTCAACCTTGGCAATAGGGAAAACATTGGGAAGGTACGCACAGCTCGTCTTTCTGAGCCGGAGTGAGCCGGCGAAGATCGATGCCGATGATCTCCGTTCCGATGACTGGGGTAAGGTGCTTCACCTTCTGAGCGGCGCTAGACAAAGCTTTCTTCTCTGGGTCGGCGGACAGGCCACGGTCGGTGACTTCCTGCTCGACTAGGGGATCCCAACTTAAGACAGGGAAGTGAGGCTGTTATCATCGTTAACCTACACGGGGGTGATTTACCGGGCCAGACTGACGTCACCTTATGGTCGGCGTACTTGTATCCATCGTCAGTAGTGGAGTCGGCGCCGGGAGAGTAGAACGGGTCGACCACCTCAGTATTCACTTGCGCCTTCAGTTCTGCGACGGTCGCGGCCTGGGCAGTAGCGATGGGTGCCATTTTACAGGACTCTGGATGTGTTGTGAATGCTTCTGGTCATCCTCAGCCCCTTTTATATATCAAGTACAGCGAGGCGAGTCAGAGTAATGCCGCTTACTCTCATGGTCATATCTGAGGCCTTACGATATGCCGGGCGAGGATTGCGCCAACGGCAGCGGGTTGCGGTCAGGTCGCAGGTTCCTAATATTCATTCGATGGTTTCCCTTTTTCCGCAACAGAATGAGCGCTAAGCACGAAATAACATTAATCATCATTCGACGATACGACTTCAGAGTACCTCGGCAGCATTTCACGTTGTACGGCGACCACTCAAAAGATACTGTCACGGCAACACTTTTTGTCATTTCATCATGTTAGTTCCTCGATGGCGTACGCACCCGCTAGAATGTCGCAATTACTGCCCATGACAGTTCTTGTCAGTGCTGTCGGCAGCTGACTTATCGCCTTGTTGGAGCCATATCTTACTCGTAAGTTGGTTGGCTATCGGGCCGTCAAGAAGCTCCCATCAAAAACACTGCTTTCTAGAGACCTGCCCCACATTTCATGTGACCCGAGTGTGAGAGAGATCACACCTCAAATTGGTCGAGTGATCCTCCGCGCAAGCAGATGTGTCTTGGGTGATCTAGATTGCAAAACGATAACTTATGTCCGAACAATCTGATGCACAGATGGGTGATGAGCTTATACAACTTCTCTAAGAACGGTCCCACTTTACAACTAGGTGCTGCATTCGACGGAGCCGAGTGTTGGTCATCTCATGAGGAAGGCTCAGGCGCGAGGAACCCGACGAGACATGAATCGAGCATAAAATCCACGTTCACCCAAGCATGCGTCAATGCTATACAGAGCGGGTAAGTTTAAAACCATAAACGAACAGAGATAAGGGAACTCTCACAGAACAACTTCGTCCCGTCTCGGCCGGCCACTCGCATAAGCTCCTTTTCACCGCCAGGGTGATATGGCAGATAGGGCGTAATGTTATATACTTTGCCGTTAATAGCAGTCCACGCGTCTTGCTTCTTATTGTGCGATTTAAGTACAGATGGCGGAACGCGCAACAGCGTATCGACACCCTGTCTCAGTTACGATCGGTGAACGTTTGAGGCAATTTGACCAGGTTTAAAACTCACGCGCAGGTCTTCTCCGGACGACTTCAACTTTGCCCAATCCAATGGACCAAACCCTGGCGCAAGTGCCACCTTCTTAGAAGGCTTAGGAGGCCTTTGAGTTGTGGCCAGCGGTGCTAGTAATGAGGAGGATGCAACTCGTGTACTGGATCGCAGGCCGCTGGAAGTCGCATTGGCTGGCGAGGGAATGGGGGGTGGTGGCATCAGCATGCTATCGCTCGGTACGGTGGGTATCTTGGCATCATTAGCGGGCGCCGGTGCGGAGGCGCGTTGCGCACTGCTCAGAGAGGGGAATGCGGGAGGAAGGTCATCCTCGGTTTCTGTCTCGGATCCGTCATCATGTTCGTCTTCAACGACGAAGGACCCGGGGATGGTTCGTTTGTTTTTTTGATCGGAACCACTTGAGGATGGGGGTGTGGCAGTCCCTGCCGAGAACCAGTTCTGCAGGTACGACATCCAACGAGGTCAGTCGAACTCTAGATGTTTTTGTGAGTTGCAAAGGTGCTTGGGAACAACCTCGAGAGAGCTGAGCGACCGAGTCAGTCACGGCAATCATCACATCGCCAGCAAAGCGCTCGACTGATACGCTGCGACACTTTTGACATTATGAACAAGTGGTGTATGAGAGCATTGTATACATAGTAAATACAGGAGCCATCTACATAATATGATGTATATATGACAGAGTAACAAGCGTGAAAAACCAAACCGTCATGTACATACCAACGAACCGAAAGCGTCCGCGTTGATAATGGCTCCTAAACCAAACCCATGATCGGCCTTTCCGCCGGTTTTCCAACTTGCTGCTGCTTCAGGGCTACCCTCTTCTCCAGTTCCCATCTCACAAGTTCATCTTTCAGCCTTTCGACACGCACGCCAATCACAGGGTGAGAGGCACCCATTATGCGATGGGCTAGGGTCCAACCTGCATCAGGAGAGTCTGAGCGTGCAACGGAAGAGCAATCCGCAGCCCCCATCGAGTGTTGGCGACCCTCCCAAAAAGCGACTGCTTGGCGGGCATCAAAGCCCGCGTGAGCCAAGAGTCGGGCAGACACGATATCAGCTTCTATCTCCTGCGATACACTGGTGCAATATTCGCCCAACTTGGTCAGCTCGCCGGAACCAGCCTTCCCTAGCTGAGCAACGGCATCGTTGACAAAGGGACCAAAGAGCATAGTGATCGGGAACAGAAGGGTGCGAGCGATGTCGGCGAACATAGAAATGACGGCTGGAACGATGATAACGCCTGATGACAGGGTCTCTAGATGATGGGAGAGCACTAAGTGGGCCACTTCATGTGCTAGGAGAATTGCCAGGTCGGCGGTCTGATCTTTCGTAGGAGTTGGGTGTGAATGAGTAGCGGGGTTCGAAGCCGAGGCAGAGAAAAGCGAGCCGAACACTTGGGTCCACCAGGAGAATTCTTCAGGCTGCCTTTGGAGATTTGCAGCATCATCGTCGGAGCTCTTCGCGAGAATGTCGTCAAGGAACCCAGAGTATATGACAATGCCCGAGGCGCCATCTGGCCCAAATCCGTAAGAAAATGCGTTAGCAGCGTCGGGTTTATCAACAATGAGTAGTGAGTACGGGGGACCGGCGATGACATGAGCAGAGGACGAAGATCTTCGACCACACAAGGTCTCGCTGAATTTCCTCACCCTATCTGACGCACGGGGGCGAGGGCGTAACGGATAATCGGCAGGGGGAGGAAGGGGAGGCTGACCGGACGTTGTCTCAAGCCATTCGTTACTGGATTCATGCTCGTGCTGCAGAATGGGGATGGAGTTCTCAATTCTTCTCAAGGTCTCCCGTACCCACTGGTATCGCCAGTCATTCTCCGGAATTAACTTTGGTGGACCGTCAGAGGAGAGCACATTTAGCACCGCTTGAGTCCACTTGGGCCCTGCAAGTTGAGCTGCGATTTCATCTTCCTCTTCTGGGGAAAGGAGAATGAGTCTCCACCTGTAAGAAGATGAGGTGATCTGCGAGATGGTGTCAGGACGTCACGTACCGTCCAGTGACGGGCGTCTGTTCTGCACTAGCCAGGATCGCAACCCAGAATAAAGCGACGGGAACGAATAATAGCATGTGAAACATCAGAGTGTTTGAGCGTATCCTTCGTAACAAAAGGGCCTTTTTCTCTTCAGACACTGGTTGGCCGTCATGAAAGCGTGCATGATGCTTGATATACTTGCGCGCAAACCGATTTTTGAATAACAGCAAGGGGAGGAATGTTAGTGCTACTCGTCCTGCCGTACGAGCAAATTCTATAGTTGACGAAGCCTAGAGGCAGGGTCAGATATTTCGATGAAAGCCCGGCCAGTGCCCGACAGCTACCTTTAACACGCCAAGCAATGCAGGTATCATTGGGAGTGCTCGGTTGCTTGGCGTTGAATGAAAGGATGCTGCATCAGCGGGAGACCTACATGGGTGTTTCCTGGGGAATATATTGGATCCTGCCAGAACGAGTCCTATCTTCCATGGACGCAGAGGCCGAGCAGGTGACTGGACGAGGCCCAACGCGGCGCCACGGGCAGCCCGACTAAGCAGTAGAGAAGTGACTCGCAACGAATACGTGCGCAGACCTGGAGATGGAGACGTTCGCACAACTGAACGAAACATTGCACATGCTGTGGTTGCCAGCCACCAAGGCGCAAATAGACTGCGTGGTATGTCGGAAGCGCGTGTCGGTGAATCAGCGTTTGCGTGGCTGTGTCCTAGCGATCAGTCGTAGTCGAGTCATTAGCAGTAAATTACAACAGGTCCAATTTACATTGCATTTCAACGAATGAGACTGTGAGCTCTTTGCTTTTTTTTTGTGAACAGATCGTGTACGGGGAGATCGTCACATATTAAGGGCAACAACCTGGGGTCGAACTCCTGGTGACAAACAAGGTGACCAAGACCGCATGACTCTTCGAAATTCGACGGTTTTGCAGACCCGAAAAGTGGACTTCAAGCCCGCATCGTGCCTGGATCTGTATTGGGGGAGATTACGGGTACATGCTCTCATCATTGCCCCTCGCAATTCGGCCCCCAAGTCTTGGTCGTCTCATCAGTGGGTGTCCTGGCGCATTCCCCGCTGTTGACCCTGCACTACTCCCGTTACCCGGTATCATTCCTACGCGGCCTACTACTGCTAATATGTCGATGCAACTGCCTTTGCCTGAGACTTCTGTTCTATAGCGGCCTCCTACGCTCCATGGAGCTATGGTCAGCCACGAGCAATTGGGCTTCGGAATTCGGACTCGGCGAGGAATTGGTATTGTTAGTCTACCCTCCGCAGATCGGATACTCCAATTCATGCGTTTCCGATTGTGACATGTCGATCGAGGATCCCGTTCCGCATGAGGCGGTGTCGTTGAGTGACCAGCGACTTCCATGACGTCCGCTCACTGTGTGTTCATCGCATGCTCGTCCCCCCTTCTCCAAGTGAATTGCTATCGGTTCTCTCTTTGCCCGCTTACATGCCATCGCTCTGCTAGATATGGTATACTTTGGTGCCTATTCCATCGTCAAATCGTGCATTCACCTTACTGGTTGACTCCCCTCGCTTTAGCGGGGATTCGCGATATTGCGTGTATGTATATGCATACGACTAAACCGGTGCAACGGATCGCGGAAGGTCATAGTATCAAACGTGAAGGATCACTAAAAAGATTTACCTGAGGATCACGAGCTGGTCAAAACCATCTTGATAGCTAGCCCGGGAGATTAATGAGGACGATAGGTATACACATGGCGATGGGAGAGTGCCGCTCAAAACCGTTTGTGGTGAGTGGGTAGCGTGCCTGCGCTGTATAGGCATTTCAATCTTCACGGACATTCACGGACAGGATCGCGGAGATCAATGGAGATGGTAAATAATGCTCAATCGTCGTGATTAGGTAGAGCATAATGGTGAGTCCCGTGCATGTTGCCTTGCATTATAGTGCTAATTTCTGCCGTAAGCTGCGAACCACCGTCAGGACTGACAAGTGACTCGCTCTGACGAGTTTTCTGCTCGCAGATGTTCACCGTGTCATTCCCAGCCTGAGTCATCATAATAAATGTCTACCAAGCAGACCTGCGTCAATCTATCTGCAGCCTGTTCTTGAAATCACCAGGGAAGTCGTATGATATAGCGTGGTTCCTCTCACTGGTTCTTTCGTCTTCATTAAATTCCTTACGACTCACTGTCGCATCAGGAAAAAAAACGGGGACAGCTATCAACTTATAATGTGGTATTCGTCTCCATACCGTGAATCCAAGACGTCTGGGATAGCCGGTGGTTTCGCTGCTGGCTGATCTATGAAGAGCCGGGCGCACGCTCATAATGTAGAGGCGCCACTCAGCTGGCACTCGAATCCCACTTCAACCTGGAGAGCTTTGGGGAACCACACAGTAACTCAGTAATGTGATACGCTGGGCTACCATAGAATCCGAACTGAGTGTGTATTTTGGCCGTCTTCATGGCAGTTGCTCGTTGCCCACTAGTTCCAGGGAATAATTTTGGCAAGCCCGGGGCTGATACTATCCAGCCCATCGGTGAAGAATCGAGTGCACTTGCTGTGAATGTTACATGTGCCATGCACGGTTGCACCATTTTGGACGACCGCGCGGTAAACTGTAAGTCCGAGTCCAGGCGATTCGATAATATCACGGCGAATGTTTTTGTGTGCTTCGGAACAAGAAATACGCCATCTCCTAAGTGTGTGAACTTGAGATTGCGCTCGCGAAAACCGACTTTCCCCTTGTTCTTGGGGCGAAGTAAAGCTGCTACGTTTAGGAAGGTCACCTTGCAGCCATCCAATTTCAAATTACGGCTTGGATGAAGTACCACATTTCGTGAAGGACGCAAAAGGTTTAAGGCCTCTCAATATCAAACATTATCATTGATATCACCCAAGTCTAACCACCGGCAGACTCCAGTCCGTTGTTCGTGTGCACTGTCAGTGTGCCTTTATCTCTTAGCCTCAGATCAAACAATGTACAGTATGTACTTCCTGTCAAAATATTTTTCTTGCGGTCGCACATAGTACGCTATGAACAAGCAAAAGTTTCCGCAGCCACAGGCGGCATTTCTACTTGTCAATTTTGGCCATGTAGCCATGCTACGTCATCTACTTTATCGACCAATTTCAGTGTAGCGAGAGTTAATTTACTTATCCGTTCCACCATCAGACTTTTTGTCAGAACTGAATTTGAAGCTCAGACAGAGTCTTGACAGCAATTGCATGCAGTGTGCGCTGTGTTGCGTCCTTCCGTTCTCACCCTATGCCACTATTGGCAAAGCACGTCGCGGCGTAATGGTCTGCGACATTGGGCCTGTCATGCTGAACTGCCCCCAGCAACAAAACACGCGCAGTGCAGGAGCCTCCAAGAACGGTATGGCGTTTGTCGGCTTTGCAAACCAAGGATTAAATAGGGGCAAGATACTCCAGACTCCACGTCTGGCCTCGTGGCAGGAGGTCCGTCCGATCCAAAAAAGATCCTGGAAGTGCTCAAGGAGCACGGGATGTCTAAGGTGCCTAACTGTGGTATCAATTCAATTCGACTGTGACTGTGCCACGACTGTGAGATTTTCATGACGTGGAAATTGACCGCCATTGCCTTGCACGGCCTCTCCAGGCCGCAATACCTTGGTCCCAGGCTAGCGATTACAAACTTGTCTCTACCGGGCACTCAATTGTACTCAGTGCTCGGCCTTGCCCCCTCTCACTGACGGGTCACATCCGAGGGCAAGACATGAAACCTCTCGAACTGCGGTGTGGCGGGAGTGCGGGATAAACGAAAATCCAAAGTAGCGAGACGGAAACAGGGGAGCGGAGATATCGACAGGAAGAGGTACGTCAAAACTGAAGCCATGTACAGTATCCAAGCGCCCAGCCGTAGAGATGGCAGCGAGCGTCAAGGTACCGGCAACCGCGGACAGGAAAATTCATTTACACACGCACCCACTCCTCTTGCTCCAGATGGGCATTCCCAATGCGAACAAAACTGGCACGACGTTTCGATCTAGATCCTCACCGGCAGCATTCGGGGTTGCCACTATGAAATCATAACCATGATCTTGGTTAAAAGCCAGTCCCCTCTCGCACGAAGGGCCTTGGAGCGAATGGCCCTTTTACCTTTGACCTCAATGGGTGCTCTCTCCCCGATTCAGATTGGAGAGATCCTCCGTTCTCGAGCACTTTTGGACGTGTGCATTGCCCTCTTGCTCCTCTTTTGTCTGTACATCACCCTCAGAAGGCCAAAGGTCAAGGGGTTATCCTTCCCCCCGGGTCCCAGAGCCCTTCCCTTCGTCGGAAATCTCCTCAGCTTGAACACTGCTGAACCGTGGCTATCATATACTGAGTGGGGGAAGAAGTATGGTAATACCTCGCCCTACTTCAGACACTCCTCTACCCTACTCACTTGAGTTAAGGCGACTTGTTATATGTGCGCCTGCTCGGGCAGAATTTCATCATCCTGAATTCGGAGAAGATCGCCCGCAAACTTCTAGACCAGAGGTCGTCGATATATTCTGATCGGCCTGTCATTCCCACCAATTCCTTGTGCGTTTTACGTCCATTTACACCTCATACCCAGCAACTTATACTTGCAAATGCTAGGTTCGGAATGGACTTCAGTACAGTATCGCTGCGATATGGCAATGAATGGAAGCTTCACAGGAAGCTCTTCCATCAAGCCCTGCGAGCGGAATCTGATCTCCGTTACCGAGAAGTTTACTTCACTAGGGCTCAACGACTTCTCATCAATCTTCTGGAAGCACCAGCAGATTTTGATATACATCTCAAGCAGTGCGTTATTGAATCACACTTTTCATTATTCCATTGTTGAAAGCATTGGCCTCTGCGAAGTTTCGTTGCCTCTAACATCATGGCGCTAGCTTACGGCTACGAAGTGGACATGAGGGATGATCCCACTGTTGGGACGGTCAGAGAGCTTATCGATCTTCTTACGAAGGCGCTTTCACCGGAGAATGCAGCGATACTGGTCGCTTTCCCCTTCCGTACGTACACATGCAGCTTGTACCATTTCACGGAGATGATGTTTCTGTTAGTCCAACATCTCCCTGATTGGTTCCCTGGAACTGGGTTTAAACGCCAGGCAGCACATTCACGTCAATTGGCCACCCAAGTTCTTAATGAACCATTCGAACTAACGAAAAGAGATCTCGTGCGTTGATCGGGTGTTCTGCGGATATTACTCACATTAACACCCCCGAAAGGCATCAGGCAATGCTCCGCCGTCTATGGTGACAGATTGTTTATCTCAAATCGATGAATCAGTCGATTATGACACGCAAGAATACGCCATCAAAGCGTCCGCCGCAACAGTCTTCATCGGTAGGCGGTGATTCTACATATGTCTGTTTGATTTGCCGCTGACGACAACACTCAAAGCTGGGTCTGAAACAGTTGGGTCCACCTCATCATTATTCGTGGCGGCCACTGATTCATCGATGTGGCGCTCTTATAGAGTTCTTCCTTGTTGCATTCGTTCATTCTTGCCATGCTTCTCTACCCCGAAGTACAGGCGAAAGCACAGGCAGAAATAGACCGGGTCATTGGAACCGAAAAACTCCCTAGCTTTGATGACAGATCATCTCTCCCGTATATTGACGCCATCCTACACGAGTTGTTAAGGTGGAGCCCAGTCACACCACTGGGTGGGTGTCGGTTTGGCCTGATAACCTTAATGCTAAGTGATCGTTCTTTCAGGAATTCCGCACGCAACAACCACAGATGATGTTTATGATGGTTACTATATACCGAAAGGTAAGGCGACATCGGGGTTACGGACACTCCTGGCTCACATGCCCCATAGGTGCCTTGGTCATTATTAACGTATGGTAAGCGGGTGACCCATCGACCCTGACCAAGTCTAAACTATCTATTTCATTCCCGTTGAAAAGGGCGATGAGTCGTGATGCGACAAGGTTTGATGATCCGGAAGAATTCAAGCCTGAGAGGTTCATGAATGGGGACGGCGAGTTCATCAATAATCCAGCCACATCCAGTGATCCAATTTTTGGTTTTGGAAGGCGTATATGTAAGTGTACCCGCACGCTTACACTTCTGCGTATGTATTCCGAATTGCGTTGGTAGGTCCTGGTCGGTTTGCGGCCGAAGCGTTTCTATGGGTAGCGATCGTTTCCATCCTCGCAACATTCCGTGTAACGAAAGCGAAGGACGCGTACGGCAAGGAGATCCCTGTCGAGCGGAAATTCACTACCGGTATCTCTGTGTGAGTATTCTAGCCGCTCAAACCTTCCTTCAATTTAAACAATATAAAAGACATCCCGTCGATTTCCCTTGCTGGTTTATCAGCCGCTCCACTGGGAGAGAACGCCTGATACGACAACTATGAGAAAGTCTTGATTTCACGTTTGTCCGCGGACATTTGATGACGAAATTTGATCTTGTGAACTAACCAAACTAACTATAGCAATATGTTCTGCATTCTGTTGTACACGTTTTCCTGTATTCCTGCCACAGTGTATGCCATATCAGTGGCAGTATGTAATTGCAGCCTCAGGTGATCTTACCTTACTGCCGCTAAGAGATGAAGGAGGCTTCATTAAATAGAATTCCTTCCAACTCCAAACCATCTGATAAGCCCGGGATGAAGGTATCCGGTCCACGGACGACAAGTTTGGCATGGTTTTGCCACTGAGATAGGATGTTACGGAAAGACATGTTGACATACTTGAGGACCTACCTGGTAAATATATGGCTTAGTTCCAGCGACGTAGTTCACCACCGTCTTGATGACATAGGGGATTTCAGCCAAAACGTCGACCTTCTCTATGAGTCCTTTTGGGGTGGTGGGATCTCCGACATCAACCTTCAGGGTGGCGGAAACTTTCCCTGGGCCATTCTCTAGCAATGACCGACCTGTCCACTGGAAGACTAAAGCGGATGGTTGTTTGTACCCCGTTTCGGGATCATGGACGGGGTTTAAATGAAAGGCGCGAGAAATGACCTCGACCTCTTCCGACTGCTTTTCATCAGGCCATTTAGTCTCCGCTGTAATAGTTGCCAGTTTCCCGCCTAGGACAAGCGATCCGACGTTTACCGTGACCCCTCCAGATCCCGGTCCGTGACGGCCGTGTGTCTCTAAAGTGGTAAATTCCATCTGAATAGCGGAGACACCTCCGTGGGCATTGCTTTGGAAGTTTGCAAAATTCCATCTGGATGCGACCAGATTGGGGCGCATGCCTTGGATGGCGTGAACCATCATCCCTACGCCCTTCGCTTCGACTGCTCCACCCTTGTGAATGAGATGCCCACTGGCAGCAGTACGTGGCCAGAAGCGGTGCACAACATAGCCTTCTGGCTTGTCCTTGCTTGGACCGAAGTACGAGAACCCGCCATTTGGACCGCTGCCAACTTTGAACCCCCGCACAAGGGCTGGACGCAAGACATCTAGAGATACTTGCAAGTCGTCGGACAAGTGGGCACGGATAGTGTACATTTCCGGATAGGACGGATCTGCACAAGATTTGCAAGTAATTGAGAACTGGTCCGCCTTGCATGAACGCTTGTCAAGGCCAGGAGGAGGCGTGGTGAAATTGGAAGCATTGATCGAGCGCCAAATCGTCTCCTTGGTTTTGGGATTGTAGATTTTGCAGGTGAACTGAATGGTGGGGTACCATAATCTATTTGGTAGCAGGTCATTCACAGGTAGGGGCACGGGGGCTAATGAACGGAACTAACCCGATGGATGAGTGGATCACTTGGCACATGATCATTGTCTCGTCTTCGAGAAAATGGTAGAAGATTTGGGTTTCTGTCACAAACCCACCAGCACACGTCCATTCCAAGTCTTTCATTTCGAGTTCCCCAAAAAGATCTGGTCTCTCAGAGACGGGGTGGAAATTGGGCGCCTTGGCGTCTGTAGGAGCGTTGCTGAACATGCTTGTTCAGATCAAACCACTGCGATGCGGCATGGCACTCACAGGAAGGAGAACATCGCGGACTGAGAGTCTTTTTGGGCGTGATAATAGTGAATCTTCTTGCAGTTCCCTGGTAGTAACTGCTGCCAGGAGATTCGTAGTAACTAGTCAGTACTCGCAGTGCTAGGCTACGGGAAGACTGGCGTGTGATCATTCGGGTCGGGTCTCGGAGCTGCAGGTTATTACGAGGTAAGCCTATAAACCAGCTCCGAGACAAGGGCCTTCAAGTTCACTGCTAGTTGGAAAGCAGTGGTCTCCTTCAAAGTGCCATGTGAGTACCTGTTCTCAGCCCAACCCGATTTGACGCACCACCATCATTTCTTGATGTTTCCTCCTTGCTCAATGAGAACAACACTAAATCAATACCACCTTCGAGGGTAGTCAGACATGAAGAGCACGGAACGAGGTGGCCGTCTATCTCACATCAGGCGAAAATATTTTCCAGATACGTTCCATTCAAACGGTATGCCTACTCTGGACACTGGTGCTAGGTTCTGTTTCTGAGACTTAAAACGCAGTCTCGTCATGTAGTTCCCTTCCAGCCACGGAGCATCACGACTCGTCGAAATGCACGTTGTAAAGCTTGTGTGTTTTTTTTCTCTGATGATATACATTATATTTGCAATCAAAAAATGGAGAAAAAAAACTCTCAGAAATGGGCTTCCACTTCCTCCCGGTCCAAGGGGTCTTCCCCTAGTAGGGAACGTACTCGACATGGACATTGCTGCACCATGGACAACGTACGAACGACTTGGAAAGCGCTACGGTACGTGATTTCGACCAGTATATATCAAGTATACATCTCACCGTGTATTTTATAGGTGGGGTCTTATATTGTACCCTGCTTGGACAGGAACTTGTTATCATCAATGATGAGGAAATATATCACGAATTGATGGTAAAACGGTCGTCGATCTATGCTGATCGCCCATACTTACGAGCGAACGAGCTGTGAGAGTGCACTGTAATCATGGGTACTTCACTGGGAGGTTAACCGTTTGACACCACCGGTCCTCAGATTTGGAATGGCTTCATGGATCACAGCAGTTCTCCCGTACGGCGACGAGTGGAGGTTACATCGAAAGTTATTCAATGTCGCGTTTAGCAAGCAAACCTGCAAGAAGTACCAAGCCGTGCAAATGAAGAAGATCCACCAGATACTCGTGAACCTACTCTCAACACCACTTGACTACTCAAGTCACTTTGCCACGTACGTAGTATTGGCGTGCAGACTCCGCGCGGTTTGACGATCTTGCAGGTTATCTGCGGCGATCATCATGGCAATTACTTACGGATATGATATTGCACCAAACGATGACCCTTATGTGGGTAACATCACACGTCCGGTGGAGTTGTTCGCAAGTGTAATGACTACGGAACGTGCCACTTTACTCAGCGCTATCCCTCTCTGTGAGTCCATTTTTATGACAGCTTTACCGGAAGATCAATGTCGTTTCAGTGACGTACATCCCATCGTGGTTCCCGGGAGGACAGTTCCAAAATCAGGCAGCGAAGTGCCGCACCCTTGTGCCAGTCGTACTAGAAGATCCTGTCAAATATGTGCGGGACAAGATGGTAGATTTTGTGGGCTGCATGAATTCAGATATCGAGGTCTCAACACTTTACAGGCGGCTGGCACGGCACCGACATCATTTGTGTGTGACATGTTTGAAATGGAAATTGGAAACGACGTGTCTTCCTCTAAGGATGAAGCTGTAAAGGCAGTGGCAGCAACTGTATTCCTCGGTGAGTTGATCTTCGTACGTTCTACCCGTAAGACACGATTTACTTTCCAAAACAGGCGGAGCAGAAACTGTGGGCCAAGTCGTTTTTTCGTTACACTGTCACACTGAACGCCCGATGCAGACATCCACGACACTCCTTGTCTTCCTTCTTGCAATGGTATTGTATCCGGAGACACAGGCAAAAGCCCAGGAAGAAATTGATCGAGTGGTTGGACATACTCGCCTACCCGAGTTCAAAGATAGAGAGAAGCTTCCTTACGTCGAGGCTGTATTTTTAGAGGTTCTGCGATGGCACCCGATCTTGCCCTTATGTGAGTCACTTCACTAAGTCAGGTAGAAATAACCTCACCAGCTTGTGTCCAGTGCTTCCACATAAGACAACTACAGCCGACGTTTTTCAAGGCATGTACATCCCAAAAGGCAAGTCGTTTCCATCGTCAGTTATGCTGCATCTCACATTCTACTTCATGCAGGTGCGACTTTAATAGGGAATGTTTGGTACGGAATTGTTTTCCTGATTCATTAAATTTCTTCAATTCTTGTGACCGAGGGCGATGACGCGGAATGAAGAACGTTACCCAAATCCCACTGTCTTTAACCCTGAAAGACACCTAACTTCCAGTGGAACGCTCGCTGAAGACGCGCCATCCCCGTATGTCGGCCTCGGTCGGTGAGTTCTGCATGTCGCGGATTGTAACGGCGCTGAGTCCTGGTGGAACTCGCAGTCGCATCTGCCCAGGTAGGCATATCGCAGACCAAAGCATTTGGGCAGGGATAGTATCTATCCTTGCCACCCTGCGTATCCAGAAGGCTAGAAATGAGGCTGGTCACGAAGTCGACTTCACTCCTGAATTCACAAAAGGGTTAGCTCCGTAAGTATATCCCATTGACATCGCTCGTACTCTTTTAACAGAAATGACAGACATCCTAAACCATTCCCTTGTTCTATAGAGCCACGGTCCTCTAAGACTGCGCAAATGGTCTATGCGAGCACCGATGTGAATTGAGTCGCAATCGGACATCTTAGGAGTAGCACCGACAAGACGTGGTGTACTCTATATGCACCGTGTAGGATAGACTGATTTGATTGTTCGCCTTCTTAGTAATACGCAGTGTAGGATAGAACCGGTGGCATTGAAATCTTTTCCCGGCTTGGATCGAGGACTCCCCATGTTGGACGCAATCCCGATGCGGAATAAATCGCCGAAGTCGAAAGTTTTCCAAACGAGTACTATTACCGAACGCAGTGATTACAGTCTTCGTATGCTTGCGAGTTCAATCAACTCAGCACCCAAGAGGTTTAGAGAGTTTATCTCGCGGACCATCGTGTGTGTATTACATATGACGTCCGTTCTCGCACTAAGTTATCTCAAATTTATCACAGTCAGTTGTTTCGAGAGTGTTTTCGGTTTCTTCATATAATGTAATATGCCCAACGCACCATTGCACGAGGTAGAATGGCTGGATGAATTACCGGCATACCGTGATAATATGAGGGTGCTGGTGACGGGATGGACAGTTACCAGGCAGTCGGGCCGACATGTGTGTGACACATTGACTCCGTGGTTTCATTCTGCTCGCTTACTAGGCAACTTCAATTGGCTTTCAACCGGCTTTAGCCGCTAGCTACACAAAAGTTGAATTTCGTAACGGACTTGGGGTATGCCTGACCCTGGGATGGGGAAGGCATACCGCCAAGCTTTGGTCGAGTTCCTGGTCTGTGGATCTGTTTTTAATGTTATACTATCTTGTTGCATTTCAAGCACTATGTAGTATGACATTGAAAGAGTTTACAGGAAATCCATCACAAAGTTGCACGAGGTTGTAAGTCGCGCGCCACCCAAATTTATTTTCTGTGTGTTTATGTTAGGTATGCGGCATCATAGGGTCGGGTCTCGGAGCTGAAGTTTATTACAAATGTACGGTAATAAACTTCAGCTCCGAGACAGGGGCTTTATTGCTAGTTGGACTAGTGCTTAGGACTGGAAAGCAATCGTCTCGTCAATGCCTTGTACGTACCTGTTCCCATACTTTGGCAATCGTCTCGTTAGTGCCATCTAACCTCTCCGTTCACAGTCCAACCCAATTTGACGCATGACCATCATGTCTTGATGTTTTCTCCTTGCGCAACGGGAACGACACTGAAACATCACCGCCCAAGGGCAGTTAGACAAGTAGTACGGAACGAGGTAGCCGTCTATCTCAGTATACGTTCCCTTCAAACCGCGTACCTACTCTGGACATTGGCGCTAGGTGTTGTTTCTGAGGTTCAAAACGCACTCTCATCATGTAGTTCCCTTCCGGCCACACAACATCACCACTCGTCGAAATGCACGCTGTAAAGCTTGTTGGTTCATTCTCTCTGATGATATACATCATATTTGCATTCAAAAGATGGAGAAAAAAAGCTCTCAGAAATGGTCTTCCATTTCCTCCCGGTCCAAGGGGTCTCCCCCTAGTAGGAAATGTGCTTGACATGGACATTTCTGCACCATGGACAACGTACGAACAGCTGGGGAGGCGCTACGGTACGTGATTTCGACCAGTATATATCAAGTATACATCTCACCGTGTATTTTATAGGTGGGGTCTTATATTGTACCCTGCTTGGACAGGAACTTGTTATCATCAATGATGAGGAAATACATCACGAGTTGATGGCAAAACGGTCGTCGATCTATGCTGATCGCCCATACTTACGGACGAACGATTTGTGAGTGTTCATCGTGATCATGGACACTTCACTGGGAAATTAACCGAATGATACCATCGGTCCTTAGATTCGGAATGACTTGGATCACAGCGCTTCTCCCGTACGGCGACGAGTGGAGGTTACATCGAAAGTTATTCAATGCCGCTTTTAGCAAGCAAACCTGCAAGAAGTACCAACCCGTACAAATGAAGAAGGTCCACCAGTTACTCGTTAACCTGCTCTCCACACCACTTGACTACTCAAGCCACTTTGCCACGTACGTAGTAGTGGTGTGCAGACTCCGCGCGGCTTGACAATCTTCCAGGTTATCTGCGGCGATCATCATGGCAATCACTTACGGATATGATGTTGCACCCAACGATGACCCTTTTGTGGATAACATCGCACGTCTGGTAGAGTTGTTCGTAAGTGCAATGACTACGGAACGTGCCACTTTACTCAGTGCCATCCCACTCCGTGAGTCCATTTTCATGACAGCTTTGTCGGAACATCAATGTCTTTTCAGTGACATACATCCCATCATGGTTCCCGGGAGGACAGTTCCAAAATCAGGCAGCGGAATGCCGCACCCTTGTGCAGGTCGTACTAGAAGATCCTGTCAAATATGTGCGGGACAAGAAGGTAAGTTTCGTAGGCTGCATGAATTCTGATATCAGGTCTTACTACCTTACAGGCGTCTGGCACGGCACCGACATCATTTGTGTGTGATATGTTCGAAATGGAAACCGGAAACGACGCGGCTTCCTCTAAGAATGAAGCTGTAAAGGCAGTGGCAGCCACTGTATTCCTCGGTGAGTTGACCTTCGTACGTTCTGCCTGTAACACGTCATTCATTTTCCAACACAGGTGGAGCAGAAACTGTGGGCTAATGTGTTCTTTTCACCGTTACGTTGAAACACTGAGCGCCCGATGCAGACATCCGCGACACTCCTTGTCTTCCTTCTTGCCATGGTATTGTATCCAGAGACACAGGCAAAAGCCCAGGAAGAAATTGATCAAGTGGTTGGGGATGCTCGCCTACCCGAGTTCAGTGATAGAGAGAAGCTTCCTTACGTCGAAGCTGTATTTTTAGAGGTTCTGCGATGGCACCCAATCAAGCCCTTATGTGAGTCACTTCACTAAGTCAGGTAGAAATAACCTCACCAGCATCTCTCCAGTGCTTCCACGTAAGACAACTACAGCCGACGTTTTTCAAGGCATGTATATCCCAAAGGGTAAGTCGTTTCCATCGCCAGTGACACTCCATCTCACTTTGCACTCGACTTCATACAGGCGCGACTGTGGTCACGAATGTTTGGTAGGGAACTGTTTTCCTGATTCGATAAATTTCTTCAATTACTGTGATCAAGGGCGATGACGCGGAATGAAAAGCGTTACCCAAATCCCGCTGTCTTTAACCCTGAAAGACACCTAACTGCCAGCGGAACGCTCGCTGAAGATACACCTTCCCCGTATTTCGGCCTCGGTCGGTGAGTTCAGTGTCTGCATGTCCCGGGTGGTAACGGCGCTGAGCCTTGGTGGAACTCGCAGTCGCATCTGCCCAGGTAGGCATATCGCAGACCAAAGCATTTGGGCAGGGATAGTATCTATCCTTGCCACCCTACGTATCCAGAAGGCTAGAAACGAAGCTGGTCACGAGGTCGACTTCACCCCTGAGTTCACAACAGGGTTAGCTCCGTAAGTATATCCTGTTGACATCACTCGTATCCTTTTAACAGAAACGACAGACATCCTAAAGCTTTCCCTTGTTCTATAGAGCCACGGTGCTCTAAGGCTGCGCAATTGATCTATGCGAGCGTCGATGTGAATTAAATCGCAACCGGTTATCTTGGGAGTATTTACATAGTACATACTAGCAAGCAAGCAATACGCACGTGATGTACTATATATGCGCCGTGTAGGATAGACTGACTTGACTATGTATTCGCCTTCTTAACAATGCACAGTGTGGGATAGAACCGGTTCCGTTGAAATCTTTTCCGAGCTGTGTTGGAGAACTCCCCATCTTGGATGCAATCCCGAAATGGAACAAGTCGCCCGGGTCAAACATGTTCTATATGAACACTTGAGTGATAAAGATTTAGCGAACGCAGTGCTCGCAGCCTTCGCATGCTTGCGAGTTCAGTCAACCCAACACCCAAGAGGTTTGCAGAGTTCATCTCACAGACCATCGTGTGTGTTGGATATAGTTGAGATAGATTTGATCGGTTCAAGGCGAACATGAATTACACAAGTTTGCTATGTGCGATAGGTCGCGTTCTTTTTGGGTTTTGGGTGAGGGACTACTTGGCGATCTTCTCGAATGGCCTGTCCACGCGGATCCATCCGTAAAGCATGCCATCTTGGGTTAGATCGCGGTGCAGGCTGTGAGTGCACGGCTGGACAAGTAATCAGTGAGAACGCCAGCCAGCTTTCAAACGCTGTAATCAGATAGTAGCTCGGTTGGGCTATGGATGCCAGACTATACGTGGCCGGATTTCTTTTGCTGCGCGAAAGCCATTTGACTCGACACGGCCGGAAACACCAATCAGATGATGAATGTATGCGACACCTAATATATAAGAGCGCACCAGCACGGAATAGATTAGTTTCCACCACTACATTATACGCCAGAATCAACGTGACCTTATCGTGACAACGCCACACCCAATAGGGGGTTAGTACGATGTAATTCGCCTTGGGGTGTGATTGGCATTTGCAGTGTACACCTCAGATGAACGGGTAAAATTGGGCGGGCTGTTGCGGGCAAGGATCGCGCCACTACTCCATTGTCGGCAAGAAATAACCGAAGCCCGTGGAACCGTCCGCCCTGAGTCACTATCCAACACCATGGTGATTCAGGAGATAGATACCCCAGTGACAACACGGTAGCTCCATCCGCGATGTTGACGATATCACTTCACCAAGGCTCACAGCAGCTCCGTGAATACCATAAAGGCCAGCTGCACTCGAGACGAGGCACACGACTTCCAAACCCAAAGAGTGAGCGCACGCGAGTACATGGTTTCTCTGAACCCACGTGTGAAAAGCTCGAAGAGATGATGGGCCCTTCGTGTGTTCACCGTGGACATCAGTCGAGTCGGGGACGGGTGCCAGAGGCATCAACGGCAATGGTTTCACTCGTGTAGTCAGCAACGTTGTTCACAAATGGTGATTGACGACCATTGTTTATGCATCCTAACACGAGGGTCCCGATCCAGATTACGGGAGTGTCCATGAAGATAGGCATGCCTTCAGAACCGATGTGGTTATTGTTGTTATCGAAGTTCCGCCAAGAGTCGTTCAGATCCAAGACAGCGATTGCAGCAAACGGCTGATATGCAGAGGGTTTCTGCTTAGTGGAACTGACTATTCCTCAAAAATGATCAATCAGACGCGATGTTGGATCAGAAACAAGTTTGTAATCGTTCCCCGGCAGGCAGCGGAGGACTTCACGTAAGGGACAGGCCCAATACAAAGCAAGAGCAGAGTTAGACGATCAGTATTTTGGGCACCGAACAAGTAAGATGGCTAGTAACATGAGAGGAAAGGGGCCGAGCGGGCTCGGCTGCTTTATTCCCAGTGACACACCGCAGAAGGCGAGGCAAAAAAACGCCTTCCCGTGAAAAATGGAAGAGGTTTTTCCCAGGGTGTAGGCTGAGACACCGTATCGGAAAATTGGTGCTGACTGGATGAATGATCAGACAAGGTCGGAGCGCAGTTGTGATGGCCGCCAGGATTCGTGGCTGCTGTAACGACCGGACAGGTTTGAGGAAGGATGCGAAAGTGAGACACTTCAGGAAAAGCAGTCCCCCGCAGTGCCAGGAAGATTGTGCAAGGCCGCCGGGGCGGTAGAAACGACCGAAGCACGGTCAGCGTCCTGCCATTGTATTCGTCCATGACAGCTTGTAAAGGGTTCGCACATGGTCGAAAACTGGTTCGCCCTGCACGGATGCTTATCAAAACAGGGGTAGTGGCGAGATTGGAGACGTTGATCGAGCATCAGATCGTTCCTTTGGCGTTGATTTGTATTGTGGATTCTGTAGGTACACTTAGTGACCGGCTGCCATAATCTATCTGACAGTAGGCCATTCAGAGGAATGTTTGACACAGGCGGAAACGATGAACTAACCTGATGGATGAGTGGATTACTTGGTGCTCTTATCTGCGAGGAAATGGTAGACCGTTTGTGTTGCAATCACAAATCCCCTCGCACGTTTCCATTCCGGGCCGTTCCCGTCTCTGAGGCTCAGCAGAACTTTTTAAGGTGGATATTTGGTGCCCTGGCATCTGTGGGAGCGCCAGTGCTGAAGATACCTTTTCAAAGCAAGTCGCTATGATGTAGCACGATACTGACAAAAGTTAGAACATCGCGGGCTAAACGTGATGATCAGTCTTACAGTTCCCTGGTAATGTATGCTGCCCGAGGAAGGCTTGCCATATGTTTTATTGTTGGTGCAGAAGCTGAGCAGGTCACCAGTCAGCAGGTCTCGCAAGCACGGTGACACGGGCCCACACCCGCACTAGTTTTATTACGTAAGACTCCGACACTAGATGTTGTGGGAAAATAATAATCATGCAGCCCGATCATCAAAACAACTGAGGCGAGCATCTGGAAACCTCTCGGGAAACTCGGTCAGACTTGGCTTAGTATGTAGTTACACCACCGGTACTGGTAATCACCATCAGAGTCCCCGCACCATTCGTCATGTGAAACCGTGTGCACTGGACATAATTTCACTGATTTGCAGAACTTCCTCCTGGTGTGTTGTCTATTCTCGCTTAAAATCGTTAGGTTGTCACGGCCAACAGACTTCCCGATAATCATTGACAGTAGAGTCAATACTACTTGTTCTCGATTCGTCATACCACCAACATGTGAACACCACTCGCCCTGTTATCGGAAACAGTGGGAATGGGGCTGGAATATCACTCTTACCTGAGTCAAGTTATTGTAGCCCTCCATCACCCGCATCAGGTATCCTCTCGAGGTGTCCCCCCTTAGCGGGAAGTGATCCGCGCTACTTTGGGCGCCGAGAAAGCATCTGATCAAGTGCTCCTGGTATTTAAGCCTCACTCTTAGCATGTGGACCTATAGACCCCCCCCTTCCTCCACAGTATCGAAATGTACTCTGGAAGGCTTTTCGCTGTTGTTGCTTCGACGACGTGTCTCGTGCTCGTCCTCAGGAGATGGAGAAACAGAACTCTTAGCGATGGCCTTCCACTTCCTCCAGGTCCAAGGGGTCTTCCGTTAGTAGGGAGCCTATTCGACATAGACATCGCTGCGCCGTGGACAACTTACGAACGGTGGGCGAAGCACTTTGGTATATGGTTTTGGCCAGCATCTACTGTGTATACATCTCACCGTGTATCTTGTAGGTGGGATCACTTATTATACGCTGCTTGGCCAGGAAATTGTTATCATCAATGATGAAGAAACGGCTCATGAACTGATGGCGAAACGTTCGCCGATATACTCTGATCGCCCCTATATATGTATGAATGAGTTGTAAGTGTTTATGGTAACCGTTCACTTTCTACTGCACATTAGCTGTATGGTTCCACTGGACTCTAGGTTCGGGCTGGATTTCAACACCGGCCTTCTACCATACGGTGATGAATGGAGGTTACATCGAAAGTTATCCAACGTCGCGTTTAGCAAAACAAACTCCAAGAAGTATGAAGCCGTGCAAATGGGAAAGGTGCACCAGTTACTCGTGAATCTACTCTCCACGCCACTTGATTATCCAGACCACTTGGCCACGTACGTAGTAGTGACTTGCAGACACCATGCGGTTTGACGGCCTTCCAGGTTGTCTGCAGCGATCATCATGGCAATCACTTACGGATACGAAGTTGCTCCCAAAGACGACCCTTTCGTGACCAACGTCATACATTTGGTGGAATTGTTCGTACACGCAATGACAGCAGAACGTGCCACCCTAATTAACGCCATCCCACTCTGTGAGTCCATTTCTTTGATGTCCTCGCGGGAAACTCAATACCATCTCAGTGGCACACATCCCATCGTGGCTCCCCGGCGGAGAGTTCAAGAGGCAAGCGGCGGAATGTCGCGCTCTTGCGAGAACGGTGCTGGAGGACCCTGTAAAATATGTGCAGGATGAAATCGCAAGTTTTTCAAGAGCTACGTGAATACGAATGTCATGGTCTTAACATCTCGCAGGTGGCTGGCACGGCAACGACATCATTTGTGGGTGACTTACTCAAGATGGAAATTGGGAACGATTTGGTTTCCTCCAAGGAGGAAATTGTCAAGGCAGTAGCAGCCACCGTGTTCCTTGGTAAGTTGAGTGCCGTGCGTTCTACCCGTAACGTACCATTCATTTTCCAACACAGGTGGAGCAGAAACAGTGTGTTTATGCAGTTGTTTTCCCTCATTACCCTGCCATCACTGAGCCACTGGCACAGACATCATCTGCCCTCCTTATTTTCCTTCTCGCTATGGTATTATTTCCAGAAACACAGGTCAAGGCTCAGGAGGAAATCGATCGAGTGGTTGGAAATGACCGTCTGCCCGAGTTCAAGGATAGACAGAGTCTTCCTTATGTCGAGGCTGTATTTTTAGAGATCCTGCGATGGCACCCCATTAATCCCATATGTGAGTCACTTCGTTTAAGTGAAGTGGAAAAGGCCTCACCGGCACCCGTTCAGTACTTCCACACAAGACAACGACAGCTGACGTTTTTCACGGCATGTATATCCCAAAGGGCAAGCCATATCTTTTGATTGTGACGCTACATCTCACTCGACTTCACATAGGTGCTACTGTACTAATGAATGTTTGGTATGTGGCTTTTTTTAATTCGATAATTCCATTAATTCATGTGACCAAGGGCCATGACGCGAAACGAAAAGCGTTACCCGAATCCCACTGCCTTCATCCCTGAGAGGCACCTAACTGCTAGTGGAACGCTCGCTGAAGGCACGTCTTCCCCGTATTTCGGCCTGGGTCGGTAAGTATAGTGTTTGGCATGTCACACAGTAGGAGCACTAAGGTATTTTGTAGCCGCAGCTGCCCAGGCAGGCATGTCGCAGACCAAAGTCTTTGGGCATCAGTGGTATCTATCCTCGCCATCCTACGCATCGGGAAGGTTAGAAACGAAGCTGGTCATGAAGTTGATTTCACTCCTGAATTTACAGCAGGGCTGACTTCGTAAGTATATACCGTTGACATTACTCGTGCCTTTTTGATAGCAATGTTAGACATCCCAAGCCCTTCAAATGCTCTATAGAGCCACGGTCTTCTAAGGCTGCGCAACTGATCTATGCAAGCGTGGGTGTAAATTGACTGCACAACACGATTCCATGTTTTGGGATTGGCAGTCTGCTTGGAATTGTATAACTGAAACAGTACGCACACCGTGCTTCATGTACCATATGTACAAAAGGATTAGGGAGAAGAATAGAACGCGTGCCGTTGTGTACGTGGGACTACTACGCACCTTCGATGGTTCGTGCACCTGGTTGGTCCAAGTTGAACACGCAACAAGGTTTGCCACCTGTAGGTGATCGCGGAATTTAGTTTAAAGGGATAGTCAAGACTTCAATAACGACTCGACCATCCTCTCCGATGCGCCGTTTGATGCGAACCGATATCTGGAAGTGTCGAAGCATGGCGTTTAGCCAGTGAACAGATCTTGACGCAGGAGTTGCACCGTGGACAAATGATCGGTGAAACAGGCCACCACTAAGCTTATCGAACAACAGAAACACGTGCCACCCCTCTGTGAGTCAGAGTCCAGACTAACGGGAAAAGTTGGGTGGGCGGCTGAGGAAGTATTACACCTCCGCCCACGCCGGTCTGCAATAGCGGAAGGAACGCATCAAATTCTCACGAGAACTGCTTCCAGCTCTTATACGCCTACCTCTGCCATGTTATTTCCCGTATCAAGGAGGTATGGTCAACTATTTATTCAACACCATACCGTTGTGATTCGGGGGATCCTATAGTAACGGCACGATATCTTTCACTTCAACCCTACGTTGACTGTGTCACTTCTGTAACACAGATTGGAGGTCCAATATATCCGAACGCAGCTCTGTGAGGGGCCAGTTAGACTCGGGAGCAACGCCGGGAGGCACATGGCTTCCAGACCCAAAGAATGAGCGCCTATAAAGTATACGACTTCTTTGACCACGCCTATTCCGCAAAACTATAGCATCAGACGCGACGGTGTGTCGGAAACAAGTTTATAATCGTTCCCTGACAGACAGCGGATGGCTTCGCACAAGGGACAGGCCCAACACAAAACAAGAACAGAGTTAGATGATCAGTAATTGGTCGCCGAACGAGTAAGACGGCTAGGAACATGAGAGGAAAGGGGCAGAGCGGGCTTGGCAGCTGTGATCTTGGTGACAGACCACAAAAGGCGAGGCAAAAAAGTCTTTCCGTGAGAGATAAAAGAGTTTTTTTCCTGGGATGTAGGTTGAAATACCGTGTCGGAAAATTGGTGCTGAGTGGACGAATGGTCGGACAAGGCCAGAGCACAGCCGTGATGGCCGCCAGTATCGCAGTCCTGTAACAGCCGAAAGAGTATGAGGAAAGATGTGAAAGTGAGACACTTCGGGAAAAGTAGTTCCCCCCAGCGCCAGGAAGATTTTGCAAGGCCACCGGGACGACAGAGACGACCAGACCGTGGTCAGCGTCCTGCCATGTATAGGGTTGTGACAACTTGTAGAGGGTTCGCAGATCGTCGAAAACTGGTTGGCCTTGCACGGATGCTTGTCAAAACAGGGCTAGTCGTGACACTGGAGACGTTAATCGAGCATCAGATCGTTCCCTTGGCGTTGATCTGTACTGTGGGTTCTGCGGGTAACTGAGTGACCGACTGCCATAATCTATTTGACAGTAGGTAATATTTGACACAGGCGGAACACAATGAACTAACCTGATGGATGAGTGGATTACTTGGTACTCTTATCTGCGAGGAAATGGTAGAACGTTTGTGTTTCTATTACAAATCTTCCCGCCGCAATTCCATTTCGGGGTGTTCATTTCAAGTTTCCATCTCTAAGGCCCAGCAGAACCGTTTAAGGTGGATAGTTGGTGCCCTGGCATCTGTGGGAGTACCGCTGAGGAGACCTTTTCAGTGCAAGTCACTACGATGTAGCACGACGCTCACAAAAATTATGTAAAACACCGCAGATTGAAAGTCTGTTTGAACGTGATGATTAGTCTTATAATTTGCTGCCTGCGGAGGGCTTGCAGTATATCTATTGCTGGTGCATGCGAGGCTGAGCAAGTCACCGGTCACTGGTAGGTCTCGCAAATACGGCGTGTCAACGTTTCAACACGGGCACACATTAGTTTTATGACGTGTGACTTCGATACTACTAGACGCTAAGTATGGGAAAATAAGCCTATCATCATCAAGCCCTCGATCCGAACAGCCGAGTCACATCTGGGAACCTCTCGGGGAACTCGGTCAGATCTTGGCTCACAATATGTAGCTGCACCACCAGTAATCACCCATCAGAGTCCCGGCACCGTTCGTCATGCGAAACAGTGTGTACTGGACATGATTTCTCTCAGCGGCCGGTGGTGGGGTGTGTTGTCCATTCTCGCTTAAAATTGTTAAGCTGTCCGATACGGCCAACGGACTTACCAATAATCATTGACAGCACTCAATGGTACCTGTTCTCGATTCGTTGCACCACCAACATGTGGACGCCACTCGTGATGTTATCGCGCTGTTATCGGAAATAGTGTAGTCCATCACCCACATCAGGTATCCTGTAGAGGTTCCCCCCCTTAGCGGGAAGAGATCCACACTGCTTTCGGCGCTGAGAATGCATACATATCAAGACCCCTCCTTCCTCCACAGTACCACCTCACATCGAATGTACTCTGAAAAGCTTTTCGCTGTTGCTGCTTTGACGACATGTGTCGTGCTCGCCCTCAGGAGATGGAGAAACAGAACTCTCAGGAATGGCCTTCCACTTCCTCCCGGTCCAAGGGGTTTTCCGTTAGTAGGGAGCCTATTTGACATAGACATCGCTTCACCATGGACAACTTACGAACGATGGGGGAAGCACTTTGGTGTGTGATTTTGGTCATCTGCTACTCTATACGTTTCACCGTGTATCTTGCAGGTGGGATCTCTTATTGTACGCTGCTTGGCCAGGAATTTGTCATTATCAATGATGAGGAAATGGCTCATGAACTGTTGGTGAAGCGATCGCCGACATACTCTGATCGCCCCTACATATGTATGAACAAGTTGTGAGTGCCCATGGTAACCATTCACTCTCCACTACACGTTAGTGCTAGATTCGGACTGGATTTCAACACCGGCCTTTTACCGTACGGTGATGAATGGAGGTTACATCGGAAGATGTTCAACGTCGCATTTAGCAAGACAAACTCCAAAAAGTATGAAACCGTGCAGATGGGAAAGGTGCATCAGTTACTCGTGAACCTGCTCTCCACGCCACTCGACTATCCAGACCACCTTTCCACGTACGTAGTAGTGACTTGCAGACACCCTGCGGTTTGACGACCTTCTAGGTTATCTGCGGCGATCATCATGGCAATCACCTACGGATACGAAGTTGCTCCCAAAGACGACCCTTTCGTGACCAACATCGTACATTTGGTGGAACTGTTCATACATGCAATGACAGCGGAACGTGCCACTCTAATTAACGCCATCCCACTCTGTGAGTCTATTTTTCCGACGTTCTCGAGGGAAGATCAATACCATCTCAGTGGCACACATCCCATCATGGTTCCCTGGCGGAGGGTTCAAAAGACAGGCAGCGGAATGTCGCGCTCTTGCGAGAACGGTGCTGGAGGACCCTGTAAAATATGTGCAGGATAGAATCGCAAGTTTTGCAGAAGCTACGTGAATTCGAATATCGGGGTCTTAACATCTCGCAGGTGGCTGGCACAGCAACGACATCATTTGTGGGTGACTTACTCAAGATGGAGACTGGGAACGATTTGGTTTCCTCCAAAGACGAAACTGTCAAGGCGGTAGCAGCCACTGTGTTCCTTGGTAAGTTGAGTGTCGTATGTTCTACTCGTAACGCACCATTCATTTTCCAACACAGGTGGAGCGGAAACGGTGTGTTTAAGCAATTTTTTTTCCCCCATTATTCTGTCATTACTGAGCCACTGGCATAGACATCGTCTGCCCTCCTTGTTTTCCTTCTCGCCATGGTATTATTCCCAGAAACACAGGCCAAAGCTCAGGAGGAAATCGATCGAGTGGTTGGAAATGACCGTCTGCCCGAGTTCAAGGATAGACAGAGTCTTCCTTATGTCGAGGCTGTATATTTAGAGATCCTGCGATGGCACCCTATCAATCCCATATGTGAGTTACTTCATTTAACTTTTAAGTGAAGTGGAAAAGGCCTCACCGGTACCTGTCCAGTACTTCCACACAAGACAACGACAGCTGACGTTTTTCACGGCATGTATATCCCTAAAGGCACGCCGTGTTTTCTGATTGTTACGCTGCATCTCACTCGACTTCACATAGGTGTGACTGTGCTAACGAATGTTTGGTATGTGGTTTTTTTTGGATTCAATGATTTCTTCGATCCATATGACCAAGGGCCATGACGCGAAACGAAAAACGTTACCCAAACCCCACCGCCTTCATCCCTGAGAGGCACCTAACGGCTAGTGGAACGGTCGCTGAAGGCACGTCTTCCCCGTATTTCGGCCTTGGTCGGTAAGTATGGTGTTGGCATGTCACACAGTAGGAGTACTAAGGTATTTTTTAGCCGCAGCTGCCCAGGCAGGCATGTCGCAGACCAAAGTCTTTGGGCATCAGTGGTATCTATCCTCGCCACCCTACGCATCGGGAAGGTTAGAAACGAAGCTGGTCATGAAGTTGATTTCACTCCTGAGTTTACATCGGGGATATCTTCGTAAGTACATACCGTTGACATTACTCGTGCCTTTTTGATAGCAATGTCAGACATCCCAAACCCTTCAAATGTTCTATAGAGCCACGGTCTTCTAAGGCTGCGCAACTGATCCATGCAAGTGTTGGTGCAAACTGACTGCACAAGTCGATTCCATGTTTTAGGATTGGCAGTCTGCTTGGAATTGTATAACTGAAACAGTACGCACATCGTGCTTCGTGTACTATATGCACAACAAGGACTAGGGAGAAGAATGGAACGCGTGTCATCGTGTACTACGCGGGACTACCACGCGCGTTGGATAGTTCGTGCATCTGATTGGCCCAAGTTGAACATGAAACAGGGTTTGCCACGTGTAGCTGATCGCGGAATTCAGTTTGATAAAGGGACTTCAATAACGATTCTACCATCTTCTCTGATGCGATGTTTGATGCCAACCGATATCTGGAAGTGCCGAAGCATGGCGTTTAGCCAGTGAACAGATCTTGACGCAGGCGTTGCACCCTGGACAACTTATGATCGGTGAAACAGGTCACTACTAAGCTTATCGAACAATAGAAACACGTGCCACCCCTCTGTGAGTCAGAGTCCAGATTAACGGGAAAAGTTGGGTGGGCGGCTGAGAAAGTATTACACCTCTGCCCACGCTGGTTTGCAATAGTGGAACACATCAAATATTCAGGAGGAAAACTGCTTCCAGCTCTTATACGCCTACCTCTACCGTGTTGTCACGGAGGAACGATTAACCGGTTATTCAACACCATACTGTTGTAATTCGGGGGATCCTATAGTAATAGCGGGATAACTTCCACTTCAACCCTACGTTGACTATGTCACTGTTGTAACACGGATCGGAGGTCCAATCTATCCGAATGCAGCTCCGTGAGTGGCCAGTTAGACTCGGGAGCAACGCCGAGAGACGCATGGCTTCCAGACCCAAAGAGTGAGTGCCTATGAAGTATATGGCTTCTTTGACCACGCCTGGCAGAAGGCCTGAAGAGATGATCTGCACCTCGTGTTTTCACGCTGGACGCCAATTGAGTCGAAGGGCAGGTGCTAGCAGTATCAATGGCAGTAGCTTTTCCCTGATACGGTCGGCAACATCGTTCACGGCTGCTGATCAAGGTCGACTACCATTGTCCGTGCATTCTACCACGAGATCCTGGTTCAAATTGTACCAGTGCCCATGAAGACAGGAGTCGATCGATTATATGTGGCTAGGGACCTAGACATTGCAGCGGGTAGTTGATATGCAGGAAGCCATCCCGCGAAGTGATCGGCTGTAGGCAATGTTGGGTTAGAACCAAGCTTGTGATAGGCATGTTCTTTGACAGACACTGGACAAATTCATATTAGAGACAAAGCAACCCAAGCGGCAGATTGTATAACAGAATTAAGCCACTCGTGACGATCAAACCCGGGCGGGGCGGCGAAGCAGTCTTAAGCGATATGTCAAGCAGGAAGCGGAGCGGGCCTGACTACTTCATTTTCAGTGACGGAGTGCAGAAGGCGAGGTAAGGGACGCACGGACAATACCTTCCCGTGAGGAATGGAAGTATATGTGAGCTGAGCCTTGGCGTTAGCAAGTTGAAGCGACAGCACTGGCTGACTGGATGAACGATCGGACAAGACCAGAGCTCCGTCGTGGTGCTGCTCGGATTCTCCGTTGCTGTAGTGTTCGGACGAGCACGAGGAAAGATGCGGAAGTGAAAGGCTTCAGGAAGAACAGCCTCCCGCAGTGTCAGTCTGAAGGTTGTGAAAGGCTGTCAAGGCGTCGGATGCGACAGAAACGTGAGCAGGGTGGGTCAGGCGGGCCTGCCACATTGTAAGTACACAGGATGAGTGTGGGCATGCTGTGTGCGCAAATTCAGCCTTGCGCTGGAAACGCGCAGGGGGCGTGTCGAGCATCGGGTCTGATGCGAAGAAGGCATGACACATGGGCGTCTGTGCGTTCCATGATTATTGCATCTCGAGACCGGGTTGATGAAGCCTGCATCGACCTCGCTGCTCACAGCCTTTAAATGACAGACCATTAATGAGGCCTGAGGTCCAGTCACCGGGTGTGATCACAGATCATATCACACTGTGGATTGGAAGGTGCAGGCGGGAACCGGTCGTAGTGTTTTGTGAGGAAACACCGAACACGTTTTTTGTCCGATGCGCTGCTTTGACCGATTGCGGGTTTGCGCCTGGCCCTATGAGGCTGAGGCCATCTCGCCTATTTCTTCACTGCCAGCACGCTGATACTCTGCAGTGGATGTCGCCCTCTGCTGATCACCTCTTCTTCGCTGGCGAGAAGGAGACCCAAGGTACCACCATGGACGAGTCAGTTCATCCCAGACGCAGTGGTCAGTGCGCATTTCCTTTCCTCGCCGTTCTCTAACACCATCCCAGGTTCCTCCCACTCAGATTCAGGCCATAGTTTCTCGTCTGCGTCTTCCACAGAGGTCGGTGGTTCCCTCTCCACTCCATGCTCCACATGAGCTGTCGGGCTCGTCTCTTTGCCGCGCATCTCACTCCACTTTTTTTTGTTCTTGCTGCAGATCTTAGGCACACCGTTCGATATCGGCTCTCAGCGTTTCGAATACCCATTCCCCAAGACCCAGGGTTCTCCAACCGAACCCTTTATGCCGTTGTCATCCTCCATGAACTCCTCTCCCCACGCGCATCTACCCTATTGGCCGACGCATTTTACCAAATCCTTTCCACTGTCGTCTCCTCCTCTCTCTAGGATGAAAACTCATCCCAAGCTCAATCCGACGAACACGCGCGTACCGCCGGTCCCTCCCGGTCTAGTGAAAAGGCGCAGTCGCTTCAACGCTAGCCTCCACTCCCAACTGTCCGAAGAATCAAGTGATAAAAGTGATAGCGGTGAAGTTACGGTGCACGGACCACTGGCCACTCGCTCTGTCACGAGCTCCCCGGACGCGACCCCACAACGTGCTGTATCGCCCAATCTCTTATCACACGTAGCATCCGGGCCTGTGATCAATGCCGGGAATCCGCTGCAGGATAGCGAATCCTCGGATCATGCTGCTGCGGAGGAATCCGCACAGCCCACTGCGTATCCAGGTCGATCGCAGGGACTAATTAACTCACCAACCGTGAGTGCATCCGCTTCCACTCTGTGAAATCTGTGCACGAAGGACTTCCTTACGGATTACTTGCCATATTCTATTTGCGTCACTGCGTGATCCATACGCTCAGAACTTCTATCAGCTTCGCCAAGGTTCAGCGATCGATCGTATTAATGATGAGAAGTTTTCCATTCGAACATACTGTCATCTTCTTTTCATGCGTCGTGCGTTTCTACTCCTGTCCCCGTGCTATCGTGAAATGGTAACGTTAGGCCAGTACTTCAATGGGTTTGGAACATGCTTCTAGGGTTCTTGGTGTCCTAAACAAGAGGACAATACGGTTATTATCTGTGAGTCAGAGATTGGTGCATTGCCCGGTTTAAAAGTTGTCTGACTTCGGCGTAGGTGTCTCTTTCTTCATTTTTGGGGTTGGTCGTATCATATCGCAACACACCTTTTCCTCATTCACTCCTTCATGAAAGCAAGATATCACGAAGAGGGCCAGCACGAGCCAGGTCTTCTTATGCACGTCCGCTTTCGTCCTGTGTTTTATGATTTCACGCGCATGCTTTCTGTGGTCTGTGATACCGTCCCCCTTTTGTTCGGCTCTCGGTGCTGCGAATACATAATTAATCTTTGCATTCACCCCTCCGATTGGGCACGGTTACCTTGATGTCTGCGTCGCTGTTGATCAGGGACGTTCTGTTTCTGTGTACATGTGTACTTAGCCCCCATCTTCCGTACGCAGCCACGATTGCACATGCACAATGACATTCTTCGCATGTTCCATAGATGTATGTTGGCCACACGCGGGGTATAAGGCCATGACGAGCAGTGAAGTGGAGAGGCTCTGCCCTTGGGCGTCGGGAGCAGATGCCCCCCGTATTCCCCCACGACCAATACGCCCGTGCACCCGGATGCTGTTGGGGCAGTGTCATGCTATGATGGTCAGGCTAAGATACCCAGCACAGCAGCTGGTGGACAAAGCGCCGGAGAGACGATTTAAAAGGGACTGGCCAGCGTCGAGTTAACTTCGATATTCACAGACCTCACATCGCAGTCGATCAGTAGCAACTTTGAGCCATGTCCGGCAAGCATTCGAACAATCCTTATTATCAACAGTCGGACGCGTACCCTGCACCTCCGCAGGAGTCGTACCCAGCACCTTCTGGTCCTCCGCCAGAGTATCTGCAGCCGCCCAGTGGCTACCCTCCCCAGGGGTATACACCATACCCCCAGGAAGCCTCTCAGTCCACTGTAAGCTTGAATGGAAAGTGCGCTTTTGACCGCTCTTTCTCACCCAAGTGACTTGCAGGTGTACAATCCTACCCCACTGCCCTCAACTCACTTAGACCGTGCACCGTCACCCAATGGAAGAGGAGGGGGCTTGTCCCTTGGATCGTTTTTCGGCAACCAGGGACCTCCGTCCTCGTGGCAACGTCCGCCTCCCTCCAGCTTGCCGTACAACCAATTCCCGCCGATGTGTCTGATCTCCAACGGAAAAGAGTTGGCGAAGGGCTTCCCGGAGCTCCCACCTCCTTGTCAGCTTGCCCCACACCCATTCGCGACCCACGATGTCACCGAAGAAGACTGGAAACGGCGAGTCAAGGCTGCCTACATCTGCCGCTGCTACAAAGTACTAAACTCTTTGCAGATTCTTGACGGACGTGAAGAAGGGTGCTTCGCTGACCGGTGCACAACGTATCAAATCTAACGTCATCCCTCTCGTTGCTGGGCTGAGTTTCGTTGGTATGGCTTTTCGCTAGTTGGTTGAAATCGTGCCGTGTTGTGACACAGGGACTACAGGTGGTCTGTTTATGACCCATGCAATCGAACAGAAGATGAAATCCAAGAATCGCACAGCTGCCGGAGACATCGTTGATCACTGGAATCACGTTCGTTTCCAAAGCTCCATGATGGTTTTTGGCTTTTACTAAGTGCTATGTGTACTACGGCAGTACTTCTTCGGCCCTCGTAGGATGGAGGTCGTTCTCAGCCAGGGCTCCGAGCGTCTGAGTGGACGTGAGGGTCCTGCTCCGTTGGCAGACCCTACCCAGCAACGTATGGCCAATGACCTCCGCCGTCGCAACAGCTCGGCCTCCTTGTCTTCTTCTAGCTCGTCCGATTCAGAGGATGGCCGTCGCTATCACGGTGGGAATGCGCACGGTCGCAATGATTTCAGGGATCAACGACGGGCTCGGAAGGCGGAAAGAAGGGCTGCCAGAGGCGAAAGGCGCGAGGAGAGGCGAGCAAGGAAGGAGCAGAGACGCGACAGGAAGGCTAGGGGTGAAGACCAAGTGCCATACCAGCTCTTCATCCAACCTGTATGATGGGACCGTGAGGGTCAACATTCGAAAATGCCGGTGCCGTATCTGACACGGACTACGTGTAAAACTACTGCTGTTGCTTGTCCACAACTTTGTTCTGTGCTATTATTTATGTACTACTCAGTGTCTCTCACGTGACCTAGCTCCCTCCCTCCTTGGACGGCAGTCGCATACTAGGTCTCGGGTCATGTCTGCACTCACAACGACGCCCAGAGGAAAAACAGCGCCCACAACACCTTCCGCAACACCCACCACCACTAGGATCGCTGGTTCCCATATCCTTCAGGCATCGCCACATTATACGACTACTCGCAGACACTCTTTGTATGGTACCGAAGATCGCGTCGTGGTCGATCCTGGTTCACGCATCTGGAAGGTTGGCTTCAGTGGCGAAGGAAGGCCCAGAGACGTCTTCTATTCTGATCCAATAAACGTGGAACCTCTGTGGGGATTAAGCCGCGCGAGCGATGCTGCAACTAGAGCTGAACAAGACCGGCTACTCGAAATCAATATCGAGAGGCGCATGCGCTCGGTGTTCCATGAGTGAGGATGGACTGAGACTCTCGCCGATGCTTTCTGCTCAACAGAGATCGGGGTAGGTCGCTACTTACAGACCCCAAATCTCGCAAGGTGATTTTGGTAGAACATCCTTTACTCCCACTGCACATCAAAGAGATATTTGCTCGCGTCTTGTTCGGTAACTTGCAGGTGCGTCTGGTAACCTCATATTATTTTGACAACGTCCTTGATACCCTACGAGGTGCCTTCGATATCGTTTGCTCCAAGTCATCTACTGTCTCTCTTGTCGGTTGGTCGCATCACTGGTTTGGTGATCGACTGTGGTCATCTCGAAACAGCCGCGCTACCCGTACGTTTTCATTTTAGACAATTGAAGCTGCTCATCTCGTTAGTACTAATTTGTTGTGCAGATTTTCGCTGCTAGGCCACTATTCCCACATTTACGGACTACGCCGTTGGCGGGTTCCCGTTTCACATCGCACCTTCGTGCCCTTTTGCTTCTGTTTGGCAAATATGCACCTCCTCCAACGAGTCTCACTGTCGTCAATCCTCCGCTCGCGAGCCGTCTTACACGTGTCCCGCAGGAGATTCTTACGGCTTCACTAGTCGAAGACATCAAGACTCGATGTTGCTTCGTAAGCAGCGTATTGGAAGCAAGGCATGACATCCGGCCTTCGTCCCCGACGACATCTGTGTCGGAAGCCGACGTTCTTCCTGAAAGTGATGCTGCAGTGTCTGAGTCGGAGTTCTCTCGCGCCTCTGCCTCCGATGTTCCAGAAAGTTTTGTGTCCTCGCAGCCCGGAGCCTCATCGGACTCTGGGACCGGGTCGGAAAGCTATCTCCAGGCACTAGCCAACTTGTACACTCGGTACTCGAGCGCCACTGACGTTCAACTCCGCGTTGTGCCTCCAACCTCACAGCAGATGGGCACCGGACGTGGCACCCTTATCGTACCCGGATGGATCCGCGAGCGGGCTGCCGAGGTTCTTTTTGAGGGCGGTGACGTCGACGAGGGCAGCGTCGCGGAGGTTATACTGGATGCTCTACTTAAGGTTCCTCCCTTGATATAAGCTCAACTTTCGTGCGACTTACATTTTTTGACAGGTGCCTATCGACCTGAGAACAACGATGGCATCTTCTATTCTCGTAACAGGGGGCACTGCGATGTTACCCGGTTTTATCCCTCGTCTGCACGTCGAACTTCTGCGCGCAATCGCCCCTCCAGGACCACCGCGACAGAGTTCTCGTCATGGAAGACCAGCTCCGCCTCTTTATGATCGTTACGCAGAGCTCAGACCACTTATCCCACACTTTGCCATTCTGAATAACCCGGTGCCACAGGTATCTACGTCGTCCTCGACGCGCGCCATGGCCAATGCCGGTAAGGCACCTGCATATTCCCCTGCGTTGATGGCGTGGGTTGGTGGTTCCCTGGCCGGGTGCGTTTTGCTTCACTCTCACAGGCGGCCATGACGTGCTCAATTCGGATGCTGTTACCCACAGGGCCCTGAAGACGGGAGGAATGGAGATTACGAGGGAAAAGTGGGATGAAGCTTTCTCATCTCAGAACGATGACGATGAAGCGGCTATCACGGCAGCTGATTCGGAGCAATTGCTGAAAGACATCATTCCCGATTGGACGAAAATTCCGCTGCCCGTCGGTGCGCTATCCGCCCCCGCTGCTCCCAAGCCCATGTTAGCGACTTCACCTCACACACAAGCAATTGCAAGGGCCTGAATGTGAAGGCCATACAGCACGTTTCGCTGTTAGGTTAGTAATAGTATATTTTACTCGATGAAGTATGTACACGGTTTCTTCGTACATACTTATACTTATACTGTAGTCATAGATCCACTCGTGAGAGATTTGCTTTATACCCGGGAAGAAAAGAACGGTGTCGATCAAAAAACATGTAAGGAAACCAAAAGTATCACGAATCTGATAGAAATGCGAAAAGAAAGAAATGGTATGTACCCCAGAATACGAAAACCCAACTAGGCACACTGAAATGCGGAGTAAGGCGTACTGATGATATTTACTCCCTGCTTCCTATGATACGGAGGGATAATTTAGTTCCATAACGCATGACGGCTTGATCCCACTCTTCTTGGGATGCCACAAAATCAAGGGGGGCTTTCTTGCTGTCAGCCGACGATAAAGAATCCGGACGCTGGTACTGAGGAGCACCAGCGGCACCTCGTTCTGGGGTAGGCTGCACCAAGACCGCAATAGCGAAGGATTCGGAAATAGGAGACTGCTCCTGCTGAACGAACTTGTCGTAAATCGTCTGGCGAAGGTCTGTAAATAGCAGCGTGCGAGGAACACGCAGCATTATTATGCTCTCCTCGTGTGCTGCCTTGATAGTGAGTACTGTCCCCCCATGGCTAGATGCGGTCGAATGACTAGAAACGGAATGCGCCAACGAGGAGCGCCTGCCGGAACGCCTGTAAGGGATGCTCTGAGAGAGCTGGAACGCGTCACCCCTAGGTGTATCGAGAGTGGCGCTCGGAGATGAGGGTTCCGGCGGAATCGAATCTGCGTGTTACATATATAACAATGAACATCAGTGTGCATAAAATAACGATGAGACGCACCATAGAAATAGGCGTCCAGTAAATCATCCCCCTCTTCGGACTCATCATACTCTACCCACGGCTCTTCGTCCGCGAGGATGAAGTCGCCTCCGGGAAATGATATCATCTTTCGGCGGTCAACGGAAGGGTAGCGTGAAGAACGGGGCATCACGGCATCAACAGCTGTTCCTGGCATGACCGACGATGCCACGCTACACATCGAAACTCTTGGGCGGTGTTTGCTTTCGGGATTAGGAGTTGGTAGTGTATAGTCGACTCCGAGCTCCTCGAGATACGTCGTTGCCCTGGAAGTCAACATGGAATGCGTCGTCTGCCACGAATTTCTTGGGTACCCATTTGTAGGCGCTACGAGGTGTCAGTATAAGCTGAACAGATGATATGTGTAATTGCAGTCTGCTCACAGTGACCGCCAGACCGTTGCTCCCCAAACTCCGATAGAGATTCAAAGCCACGGGGAAGCGACCCGTATATCCTGGCGCTGCGGTGGGCTTCACTCGTGGATCCGGCCCTCCTCCGCGAAGGCGTGCTGTGTTGACTTGATTTTCCAACAAACCCTGGAGGCAGTTCGCGATCTTCTGGCAAGGATTCCAACAACGACGTTGGTCTCTCTGGGATAACTACCTCCGGGACATGTCCAAACCTGACTGGTACCTCCTGAGTTGCGACTGCGGTCTGACGAGAAGGTAAAGAAAGTTGACGAGGCGGAGAGGTGGGTGTGGATGGTAAAGAGGGTGACGTAGGGGAATAATTAGACGAGGTATTGGACCACGGGATGCTTTCTGAGGATTGCGCCTGAACCGCGGTCCTTCGCAGAGCTGGGCCATTGACGGAACTTCCAGAGGACGAAGAATCAGAAACAATAGAGGACCGCCGATGGGACTTCTGTGGCGATGCTTTTTTACTGGGAGAATAAACCATATCCGAAAGGGATGGGGTCGAAGCGGAGAAGTACACCGAGACTGAACTTGTCATCGTCTCGAGATCCCTGCCTTGTCTTTTCGCTAGGTCGTAATCTCTTCTCCAGAAACCAAAGAAGTCCGTGAAAGTACGGGTTTCTCTCAACTCCTTAATGAGTGTCGGCATGTCTTCGTCGAAGAAGGCGGAAATCATTGCCTTGAATTCTGATTGTCGCTGTTGAATAGTGGCCTGGCTGGCACGAAAAAGAGTCGCCCTCTTCGTCAATTTGGGTATGTGTTGGTGAATGTCTTGCGCCACGGAATGTGGGTCTGGCCCTGGTGGGAGAGACTCGAATGAAGCGGCTTGGTCTCCTTGTATGTAAATGCCATTTTTCTTGATGCCCTTGCCCGCAGCGAGACGGTTTCGTTTCTCCCTTGCCATACGCGAATATGTAACTTCAAGGGTCTCCTGAAAATATAGACAGTCCTCCCACTTTCTCCAGATTTCGTAGCCAAGGTAACCGCTGTTGCGAGTGGAAATGGAAGCTCCGTCATCTCTGATTGGGTATATACGAAGGCCATAACTATGGCTGCCACCTATGGGCGAGGTCAACATCCTCGATATGGATGGAGTGTATGTATGTGCCACCTTGTTTTTCAGGCTGAAGCAGCTCCACGTAGAAACGGGGAGGCGCACTGCGGTAGACGGCTCGCTTCCAAGCCTGGGTAAAACAGATTAACGGGGAAATATTCCAGACAAACGACAGTGCAGCGCACCTCTGGAGAAATTGGGCCGCCTGTTGCACCAGCACCAGTCTATGGAAGCCAATGTCATTTGGCTTGTACAGAGGGTAGTGGGAGTAGTGCTACTTACTGGAAAATCCATCGTCAAAGCAAGGGATCAAAGTAGAGACTGGCTTGGCTGAATGGGAAGAGACACGATGTTATCAGCGAGTTCGTGGATGCCACTAAATGGAGAGGAGACACACCGTAGTCGGGGTGTCTGGAGAACGACAAGAGCAACCACGCGTAGATAAGATCTCTTTTCAGGGAATGCGTGCGTTTTAGAGGGAGACGCCGCGTGTAAATTCTAGAGAACGAAGGTCCACCGAGATGTTCCTACCGGATCCACGATGAGCACATGGAAACATAGCTGACAAAGTGGCGATACGCATTACCGGGAGTCGAGTTGACCGGAATGTCTGTAAGCCAGCACTGCGTGGTCCAGGACGTGTATGATGCGAGATGGTGGGAAGGAGGGAGCGGGGGGAGAGTATGGAAGAGATAAGTGAGGATGGCCACGAGCCCGATACCTTTTTTTGCAGGACATGCCAGCTTTCATATTGTTCTCCTGCCAGACTCACGCCAGGAGGGACCACCCGTAATTGTGATTTCCGAATACGGCATGGCACGTGAGACAATCCGGTTATATTCCAGCAAACACAATAAGAGAGTCGATAGACACCAGCTTTTCCCCATAAACACTGGTTCTCAGGTATATAACGCCATCGCAGCCTTGGGCCTCGTGTTTCGCATTCTTCTTCTACCGGGGCGGACTCGAGCTCAGCTTTGCCTAACAAGACATCTCCACAGGTTATATACAAGTGTCATTGTACCTAGATCATCATATGTACATGATTAGATCTAGGTCAGCTGGAGGCGTCGAGGGACGCGTCAAAATTCTATTCAATGCTCGTGATTGTTATCGTGTACGCGAAGCAGACGATGACATGGAACATGCGCAATTCGTTCCTTATCACCGACGTCTCGGACACTGGTCAACGGCAAGTACCTAAACCAAGTATCAGATTGTACCCCTCCACATGTGAGCGACTCTGGCTATAGGCGTGTACCCCTTCCTCACCTCGTGCATGTGAGAAGCTGGTCAGTCAGAACCCAACAACCGTTTCGAGGTTTCATCTCCGACTTCTCGAGCACGCGTCCTGCCTTCCTTCAACCTCTCCAATCCATTTTTGATACTTTCAATGTGAACTTGGATAGGCACTTTCCCACCAATGATACCGGGAGCAGCCACGCGTTCCCGCAAGTCCTCGAGATCGTCGCTCATCGCATGCAGTGTCTGCAGTGCCGCTATAACGTGAGCCCTCGCTTGCTTCCGATAAACGCTCAAGTCGTTGAGCAATGCCAACCTGTCGTCGTACTCCCGTATTTTTTGTTTGTTTCCACCAAGCCTCGACCAGAGCTCGCCAAGGACGAGATCCTTTTCGGTGCTCATATGTTTGTCTTCGCGAGCGATCATGTCATGGAGCGACGCAATGTCCACCTCCATTTGGTCTAGATTTTGTCCGGAAACTTCTGCTTCGACGATGAGACGAGAGATGGACTGTCCAGATTGGTCCATTGCGAGTGCAAATGCCCCTTGTATGATTTCGTCGGCCGTTGGTCCTATCTTGATCGGAACTATAGCCTGGAGGACCCGCGACGCCCCCTTGGCAGGCGCTTCCTCGATGGTGGTCATCGCGTAATTATTCAGTGCCATCACTCTGATCATTCGAGGTCAAACGTTGGTTATCACGAAACAAAATATCAACAACACGTACTCATCGACTGCGCCAGCTACTTTGGCATTCAGTTTCGTCAGTCCCCGCGCTGTTCTCTTAGCGCCCTTAGAAATAGTCGATAGTAGTTCGGCGACGCTATCTTTGGATTTGAGGTCGCTATATCGCACGAGTGTTGAAAGGTCTCGGGTAGCCATCTCAGCCTTTAGGACTTCGATGGACAGAGCCGAGCCACCAACAGACTCCCCAACCAACTGGTCAAACATGGATCCCTGGGCCTTCACCAAACCTTGGAAGTCAGGTTGAGGAGAGGTTAACGGCACTGGGGTACACAACGTGCTCTTCGACATCCCGGGGATGAAGCAAAGTGGGGACAGAGCAGTTCGCAAAGCGTTGGTCATGCGAGAAACCAGGAGCGCAAAGATCCACAAGCACAGGAAAACGGAGAGGGGTCGGCGCATGTATCTGATGGCGACACTGACTACGTCGAAAACATATTGCACAGAGAACCGGGCGCCAGCTGCCATAGCGTCTTCTAGTTCCTCCTTGTTTATGATAGGAGCTTGCTGGCGCTTCGGTTTTGCAGTAGGACTCTTGGGCCTGGTAGCAATTGCTGCAACTGCATGTTTGGCTCCTCTCCGACGCCTTCTTGGCGTAGAACCTACGCTTGCGTTACTTGAGTGGAGTTGCTCAGGAGTGGTCCCGGAATCAGAGACGTCTTCCCAGTCACTGAGAAGAATCTGCAGAACATCAGCCTCCGCCGCAGCCGGCGAGGTAATATGAGTGCGTACCTCGTCTGTAGCACCCTCAACCCTTGGCTGAGTGTGCTTCGGAGATCGCATTGGGAGTCTAATCACTATGTCTGACTGCACACTCTCTGGTTATAAACTTTCTTTTCTGGTTCGACGCAACTTTCGACAAACTAGAGGAGAACGAGCAGGACAAGGCCTGCAGTTGCACTGAGCAAATGCGGCACGGAAACCACGATGCACCAGCACCACACTACGCGATCACGTGATACAGTGTGCTACGCATATCATAGCAACGCCGTGGAGCATTCGTAGTTTGTTCTTTATAGCCGATGTCTGCGGCACTGCGTGTGGTCGAAAGTCCACAGCAAGTACCCAAACCAAGTATCAAGTCCGACTCCACTACATGTGAACGAGTCGGGATATAGGTACGCACTCCCTTCTTCCCCTTCCCCCACCTCTTGCATGTGAGGAGCCGGTCAGTCAGAACCAAATACCCGTTTCCAGGTTTCACCCCTGATTTCTCGAGCACGCCTCCTGCCTTCCTTCAACCTCTCCAATCCATTTTTGATACTTTCAATGTGAACCTGGATAGGCACTTCCCCACCAACGATACCAGGAGCAGCCACACGTTCCCGCAAGTCCTCGAGGTCGTCGCTCATCGCATGCAGTGTCTGCAGTGCCGCTATAACGTGAGCCCTCGCTTGTTTCCGATAATCGCCCAAGTCATTGAGCAATGCCAGCCTGTTGTCAACCTCCCGTAGTTTTTGTTTGTTTCCACCAAGCTTCGTCCAGAGCTTGTCAAGGACCTGATCCTTTTCAGTCCTCATATGTGTATTTTCGTGAGTGATCATGTCATGGAGTGACGCAATGTCCACCTCCAATTGGTCCAGATTTTGTCTGGAAACTTCTGCTTCGACGATAAGACGAGCGATGGACTGCTCAGACTGATCCATTGCAAGTGCAAATGCCCCTTGTATGATTTCGTCGGTTGTTCGTCCTATCTTGATCGGAATTATAGCTTGCAGGGCCCGCGAAGCCGCCTTTGTAGGCGCTTCCTCGATGGTGGTCATCGCGTAACTATCCAAAGCAATCACTCTAATCGCCCGAGGTCAAACGCTAGTCATCATGAAACAAAGCATCAATACGTACTCATCGACTGCGCCAGCTACTTTGGCATTCAACTTCGTCAGTCCCCGCGCGGTTCTCTTAGCGTCCATAGAAATAGTCCATAGTAGATCGGCGATGCTGTCCCTGGATTTTAAGTCGCTGTATCGCACGACTGTTGAAAGATCTCGGGTCGCCATCTCAGCCTTAAGGATTTCGACGGACAGAGCCGAGCCACCGGCGGACTCCCCAACCAACTGGTCAAACATGGATCCCTGGGCCCTCACTAAACCTGGGAAGTCGGGCCGTTGAGGCTGAGGAGAGGTCAGTGGCACTGGGGCGCACAACGTGCTCTTCGACGTCCCGGGGATGAAGCAAAGCGGGGACAAGGCAGTTCGCATAACGTTAGCCATGCGAGAAATCAAAAATGCAAAGATCCACAGGCACAAGAAAATGGAGAAGGGTCGGCGCATGTATCTGATGGCGACACTGACTACGCCAAAAACATATTGCATGGAAAACCAAGTACCAGCTACGATAGCGTCTTCCAGCTCTTCTTTGTTTATGAGGGGACCCCGCTGGCGCCTCGGTTTTGCAGTAGGACTCTTGGGCTTGGTAGCGGGCGCTGCAGTTACATGCTTGGCGCCTCTCCGACGCCTTCTTGGCGTAGATCCTATTACGCTTGCATTACTGGAGCGGAGTTGCTCGAGAGCGCTCTCAGAATCAGAGGCGTCTTCCCAGTCACCGGGAAGGATCTACAGAACATTAGCCACCACAGCCGCCGAGGTAATATGAGTGCGTACCTCGGCTGTAACACCCTCGACTTTTGGCTGAATGTGTTTCGGGGATCGCATGGGGGGGGGGGGGGTCTAATCACAATGCCTGACCGCGCACCTCCTCGTTATAAACTTTCTGTTCTTTTTCAACGCGACTCGCGTTGAACTGGAGAACAAAGAGGACAAAGCACGGAAACCACGATCATGCACATACCGTACAACGCGATCACGTGATACAATGTGCTATAAATATCATAGGTAGTGTTGTCGCGAATGGCAGACGGAGTCGAATCGAAGCAGTAGTTCAGCCACACTACGACTTACCGAAGTATAACGAACTGAGCTCGAACGAAGTCGCCAAAACGTTCCATCCAATCGCGTTGTTGCATGACACCAAAGCAAGGCGTCGAGTAGATATTCGCATCGTCGAACTGTACCGAACCGACGTAGAATTCGAATCGAAACGAACTTGAGCTGAGCTCGCCGGTTCGACGGCGACACTAATCATAGCTAGGATACTTTTTGGCTGTAAATACTTACAGACTCATTTCCACATCCTCGTCAGAGTCACCCACGTCTTCCCAGACTTCGCCGTTCTCTTCTTCGTCAGCCGGGGACGGATGAATACCAAACCCTTCCAACGTCGTGATCAACTCTTGCACATGTTCCATCAGGGGTTCATCTGAGAACCCATGCAATGAATAGAGCTACAAAAAGCCCGTCAGTGACACGGTCCACGATTTTTGAGAAACAAGGGGAAATTGACTTACCATTCGACATGTCTCCAAACAATCCCGCGAATCTCTCGCCATGTCCTGCCACTCCAGCTGTTCCCCGTCCTCTCCAAGATCCTGAACAACAGTCATGTCCCCCTCTTTCCGCCTTTCTGCCAATAACCACCACGACCATCCCATCAAATACCACCCCTCTACGTTGGCGTCGTCGGTAGCGAGTACGCCTTCGAGTAAGGATAGCGCGTCGGAGTAGGCACTGCACTCCAACAATAATTTTGCACGCGCGATCCGAACGGGTATAGGCAAAGCGTTTAGAAGTATGGACTTGTGAGTCTGGAGGTCTGTACTGGTGTGATCTGGCAGTGAGAAAGTACGAAGAGCTTGAAGTGCCTCCTCTGGTTTCTCCTGCGAGAGACGAACGCTAGCGAGGGTTTGCAGTGTCTCTAAATTTTGAGGGTCGATTTCGAGCGCGCGAGAGAGTAAGGCATCGCACGTAGGTGATGCTGCTGGATCAAAGCTGGTATGACACCAGAATTAGATTTGCCGACCAATGCGACGTGACGACCGAACGTACCATAGATCGTGTGCCGGATCCATCCAAATCTCTATCATTCCCAAGTATGCACAGACAATGTTGCTCTTAGTCTCCTCGGCATCATCGTCATCAGTGTTTGAAACTACAGGTGATTTACCCTTGAGCTGCGCGTGAAGAAGGTCAATGGCGGTCTGATAGTGAGACAAGGCAGCTCGGGGGTCGTCATCGGACAGCTGTGCAAGGTGAAGGTACGCTGATGGAGGTGGGGGAGACGGGGCATCCGGGTGTGGGGGGACCAAGCTCACAAACATCTACCATGGAGGAATGTGAGTGAGGACTTGGATTTGGAGGTCGGCGGGGCGGCCCTACCTCTTTGGCTGCATCGACTTCCGCCAGCTCTAGCAGAACGACGCCCATCATTTCTCTGGCTTGGTTTTTCTCGGCGGGGGTGCCATCCTCCCTGGAGAGAATGCGCTCTATGAACTTGCGAGCCAGTGGATAGTCGCATTGTATGATGAGATCCCGCGCCTTTGCAACAAGCGATGCGATGGGCGGCAGTGAGGACGGCGCTGGCTGGGCCGTCGAGCTGAATTTCCGCTGCTTTGGCCGCGCTCGACCCATTTTTTGCAGACGAGCAATGAAATATCAGAGTAGGTCTTCCTAATCGGACACTAATAAAGACGCCCACAGACATGTGCCCTCTACCATAGTCATGGTATATGATACGGAACGTAGTAATTCGGGTTAGCAACGAGAGTGGACCTTAGCAGTGAGGAGTTACGACTGATTTTCAGAACCAATTAGTTCTCATTATGTTGCAGAGGTTCGAACGCTCTGCCACGTTCTGTGTTCTCGTACATAGTAGTATCCTCTACCAACATTTCGAACATGTCTTTTCACTAGACATGAGTTCTTGTTCCCTTTGAACGGCATAAAGTGGCACTGTATAAGTTGCGCACTTTGTGCCATTTCTGCCACCAAAGGACCTCGATGTTCAAGGGCCTCCAAAACTCGCAGAGAGCCACCACGTACAGACATCCTGGATCACGTTAAGAATGCCTAGCACGTTCTTCTCCCTGCGCGTGAAGTTACGACAGGTTCGTCAACGTGATCATCTGTCACTCTGCGCTAAAACCGACGCGCGTTCGTCGTAACGTGCGGGAGAATCTAATCCGTGGTCTTCCGCTAAGGAGAAGAGAACACGACGACCACCAATCCTAACAAGATGCTGTGTCGACCCATACTCCTGCCTGACCTGTAAGATAACAAAGTAAAGGTAAAGCGTCCAGCGCAGTGACGCATCATAGTCAGCAACGTGTCCACGAGATGTTCACGTGGCTCGTGAACTCACCTCCCGGTACATCATCGTACGTCCACCATTTTGCCGACCAAAGTTGACCGCTAAGTGGCGGTACGATTGATCAGCTATGGCCAGAAATTATAACCAACTTGTCTGCAGGAATCACTCACTTATAAGTTACTTGGTCTCCGCCCCAGTACTGAATTGAGTGAGACGAGGGAAATCGGGTCAGCGTAATTCGGTCAAAGGGCCCGTCGGAACACTTACTGCCATTGTACGTGACCATGCAGATACACCAAAGCAAAGAGTACCAGTGGCAGTGGCAGTGGTCGTAGCACGTGCCGTTGCATTAGTTGTGGTAGTCGTAGCAGCAGAAGTATCAGCTGTGGTGGCCGTAGCAGCAGAAGTACCAGTTGACATTGACGTCGCAACCACAGTCCCACCAGCTGTCAATGCATTCTTCGCAGCCAGATCGTACCTCGAATTTGCTAACAAACACGGGCACACGTCAATTCAAAGCACTCACTACCCTCACTTTCGAGAGGAGACGCGCACCATAGGCCGTCGATGCATCCCACAGCATTACACCTCCAAAAGATGAGTACTGGCGCTGCATCTGCTGAATGACCGCTGCAAACATCGACGCGTTAACGTATCCATAGGTAGCTGAAGACGAGGATGCGGGTGCACCGAGGAAAACTTTGACGTCCGGGTTTGGAGAGACTGTTTTTGCCCAGTTGTCCCTGTACCACGTCATCGATCCATTATCAGTCAGTCGATCAGTCGGGAGTGTGAGGTGTACCATGTACCAAAATCCCATGCCTAAGAAATGGCGTCATGTATGCATGAGACGCTGGCCATCGGTTTCGCTAAGCACACTCACGTTCGGATTGCTGTAGTTGGTAAGGCCGCAATAATTATTATCTTGCAATGTCATCCTCGTTAAAAACGCATGCAACGAGAGAGATGCAAGAGGGGCACGCACAGAATTGGACGTAGACAGCATCGAATCCGACGGTACTGAGGGCCGTGCTCATGTACGTGTCTGGGTAGGGACATTGTGGGGCTATTTGTTAAACATTAGCTTTCCTCTCCCATAAAAGTTGACGAAATGATAGATGGTACCGACCTGCAGTGATATAGTACCTAGGCAAAGATTCAAGCGATTCGTGAGGTAACAGTCCCGAAGGATATGAAAAGGCCGAATAGGACGAAGACGTACTGCTTGCTCCCCTTATCCATCAATGCACGGAGTGAGGTTACGAAGGTAGCATAACCAGTTTGATTGCCGCTTTCGATATCGAGATCGACTCTGGAGAATTGCGCAGCGTACAAGCGAATGCAGATAAGAGGAATCACTAAGTTGACCATTTAGAGCTTGAGAAAAAACCTCACCCATCCAACACAACAGAACCAAACGGGCGATCAGGACTACTCCCCTCAAGAAAGAGGTCCCAAACCGTTTGCGCAAATGCTTCCGCCTGTGAGTCGTTCGCAAATCCAACCGAACCGTCCGCTCCACCTAACGAAATGGTGACGATCTTTCCCGCAGCTTGGCAGGCTTCAATGTCGGGGCCTAAAAGGGTGCAATTGGGCATCGATGTCCCAGAGAAAGAGTCATTGGAACATGACTGCAGAGAGTATATGAATAGGAATGTCAGGGAAAAAAAGAACGAAGTTAGGGTTAGGCGACTGCAAATCGCTCGGAGAGAGAAAAGACGCACATTCCCTAGGTTGATGGAAGGAAGACCTCCCGTAGAAAAGAACTTGCTCAAACTCGCAATGGGAAGTATATCGATGGTATCATCCTGCGAAACGGTCGCGGTTACACACCAAGACCCAGATGTAAATAGTTAAAAAGGATTGACGTTCAAGAAAACACGTACATTGCAGTAATACGATATCGGTTGTTGCCAGTTGGCAGTGTCATTTGGATTATTCACGCCGTACGAATCTTGGCCCCAGTAACTAAAATACATCACAAAGTCAGGTTTGAGGTGGGTTCGCCAGATATGTTAGTTATGGCACTAGAAAACGTACACGGCAAGCTGAGGGAACTTCATGTCAGAACAGAGACCCGGGGATTGGATTCGGGACGTACATTAGTATTGCGTGACATACTAAAAGTTGCTGACTCCGTTGAGAAGAGTGGAGATAGAAGCGAAAGTGAGTTATGGGCAGACAGCCAAGAGACTATCATTTTGACGAGGTGACGATGGCAAAGAGACAGCACCTACCCGAGCTGAGTAGTACGGTTCCAACCTTTATACATCGGAATCATTTGATGGGATATTCAATAAGGGCAGAAACAGAGCCCGCCGGGTAAGCGTATCGGCGCCGTGCTGAAGATGAAATGGAAAACCATGGGAGAGAAGTAAAGTCATTCCGACGGGGTCTGATGCCAGGTGTTATTCTGCGACATTCGGACATGTAAGCGGGTGAGGACTGCCCACTCGGACGGCCGGCGATCGATGTGGGACAGCTCACGTGGTGGAGGCTCGGAGGGGCTGCCTACGTGGACGCAGGAAGGTCTACGTACCCTAGCAATGGGATGATAAATCAGTCTTCGTTCCAGATTTACCCTCTGGTGATGGACAAGGTTCACGCGTCGTGAGCACGACATGAGTATTTCTTGCATACCGCCTGAACGCAGACGCCTCTCTGCAGACGCCTTTCCCCATGCCAGCAGACCATAAAGCCCCGCGAGCACGCCCCTCGGTTCTTTTTGCTAGAATATTATGATGATGCGTGGGGTTGCTGCGAGATGCATCTACTCCTATCAGGGGATCGCGTTGCCACGTCAGCACACAATTTCCAGCCACATTTATACTCTGCTCTGAGCCTCTGCCCCGCCCCTACTTACCTTATGATAGAAGTCGGCAGTTACGGAATGCTACCGAATGTCACACACGTTATAACACATTGATCTCCACACAATTTTGTTCGTTCAAGTTGGGGCAGGTACGATTTGTGTATAGGCTGAGGTTATGCGAAGTGTGAGGAACGGGTGTTGGAATTTGAATACTTCGGAAAAAAAACGTTGGAATCTAGGTCGACCATGGAACAACGGTTAGGCTTGGGTCGGGCGGAAGTCGGCAGAATAAACAAAATGTCATGGTAATTACAACACTTACATGTTGGGTAACCTAGGATCGCAGTGGAATATTTAGATTATACGAGCAGAAATCGTCGACTCTGACGTAGCGTCGTTGCGAGGTGAATTGAACCGAATCAAGGTGACAAGGCAGACCAGCCGTCTACTAGTTCGACCCACTTCGATAAAGGCTACTTCATGGAGAGGCCACCCACCCCATGCATTGTGACAAATAATTTCTAGTGGGTCGAGAACATCAGCGACAAGTCTAATCGCAGGCCATGACGCTATGAATGCATATACTCCACCGCATCATATCGATTTACGACAGCCGTATATATGACAAGTGGGAAAACAAAAAGAAGAGCCAATTTTGCTACCCAGCGACTGTCGAGAGTTACGGGGTCGAAGGAGATTTTGCCATGTTGCCAGCTGTCATCGTGCCAGCGGATGCCCATCCGAGTCCTCTGCTATTGGTTCGTGACGAACAGATATACCGAAGTGGGCAGTCACGGAATGTCACACGTGTCACCGATACTTTTTGCTGCTGCCTGTGGTGTGAAAGAAGTTGGGAGTCAAGAAAACCAATGCTGTGGAAAGAAAACAAGGGACGTCAATCGGTGACAATCACGGATCAAGGGGAAGGGACCGATGCAAACGGTATCAACTGAAGACAATTCTGCCCCCCTACATTAAGAGGGATGCTACTTGTATACATATAGGCATACCGTTGCGAAGTCACAGAGCGCGTTAGTATAGTACGATACCTATCACCATCTCCCTGTCGTTGCATATCGTGCAATCGTGAAGAAAGAAAGAAAAGGAGCTGCAGTTCCGATCAATCAAACCATCCGGCACGCCGCATCTCTTCGCCTAGCCCGTCCCATTCACTGCGCTCCTTTACCGTACTCCCAACCATGCTAGGAGTGCTACTCGCAGCTGGATTTGCATGAGCCTTGCGACCTGCAATCTCCGTGGCGAACCTTGCATTTGACAGCGGTCAACATCAGAGGAAAAAGAGGTGATCGAAACTACCCCATACCGAAGGCATTCATCTAATCTCCAACGCACCCCCAAGTCACCCACGTTTCCATCCTTTCTATCCTCGTTCGAGTTGTTATGACTCTCAAGTGTATAAGGTGGACCAGGTAAAAGGCGTCTACTCAACGCCCATATCATTCCTGCCACGAACGCAGCATGTGCACCCTCCTCGTCCAGCACGTCCTCCTCAACAACAGGCTCCTTTCGACGAGGCTGGGGTGTATGTCGTCCATCCTCCCCATGTCCATCCCTGTCCTCACCTTCATCACCGTCGTCAAAGGGATGGAAGGATTCCCCACTACTACGGTGGTGGGTACTTCCTTGACCGTTCGTCTCGCCGCCAGTATCTACGTTGTAAGCGCTGTCGCGGGAAGTTAGGGACATATCTGCCGCTCGTGCGCTTGCCCAAAAGTCGGAACCGGAACGCACGCTCTCGACGCCGTCCCGGGGGTTTGTGCCGTTCGAGGTTGTAGCGGTTGAGTTGGAGTGGACATGAGAGGTGGCGTGCGATGATTGTGGAGGTGGAGACCAGCTTGAACTTTGGAAGTATTCACGAGTTGGGACGCTGAGGAGGGCGGCGCCTTCACGACCCGCGTTCAGAACGAGTAAGGTGTGTGGTTGCGCATGGCGAGCAAGGGAGAGCAATATCGCGCGGAGGGCGGGCGTAGAATTTGATGGGGAGGTTGGCGAAGATGACAGGGGTGGAAACGTTGTGGTACATAGAAATATGACGTCTGCATGAGGGAGAAGCTGTAGCCAAGGTCAGAGGATATAATGGGTCTGAAGAGCACTGGCCTACCACTTCTGCGCCTTCGCGTGCTTTGCGACCCAGATCAATGCTGATCACACAATGGGATCGCCACTTGCGTTCTCTGGCGAGGCTATCGACACCCAGTATATTGGCAGCTGTAGTGCGGATGCTGCGGCCCTCAACATGGAGCCAGTCGAAAGGAGCAGGAGAGTGAGGTGTCTGGCTAGGGACCCTGAAGGCGTGGGGAGACACAGGAGCGGTGTGTGAAGAGGAAGAGGAATTTGGGCGTGTAGAGGTGGATGGGCGGGGTGCTGAAGGTGCGAGAGAATTGGGAAATATGGGGACAGGGGAACTCGACTGCTGTTCCCTGGCGATGCCCGTGGGTGTTTGGAGCTGATTAGAGGTGTATCCCACGTAGTTTTCCGGTGCGAGGACTGGCCCTAGCAGTGCAATGAAGTCTTCGTGTGAGACATCTGGGAGGGGATTGTGATTGATGACAGTTCGTTCCGTTCGCAGGTGTCGCGAGCATGCATGACCCATGCGGAAGGCACTCCGAGACCAGGCCATATCTTGCAGTACTTTGTACGAACGCCGGATGTTTCGAGCACGTCGCGCAGACGCTGGGCTTCCGTGTTGCTGCCGAGAGACGCGATGAGCATGGGTTCGACGTCCCCCGCGGATGGGACGGTTGCGCACAGCTGAGCAAGCACAGCAAGAACATGGCCAGATGCTCCCCCCCGTGATGTCTGGATCGCTTGTGCCCGTGACGCGCTGCCCGGGAGAGGATAGGATGGCAGGAAGAGGGTGTGGGTGAGGAAGACCGTTCCAGTTGCAAATATGCGGAGGGGTCTCGGAGTGGACAACGTATGCTGGGATGGGTGCATCTGTTGCGCTGTGTCCCGTCGCAGCCGGGCCATGAGTACACCGTCAAACAATGACAAGAAAAAAAAAAAAAAAGAGGCGCGCTTACAGCTATTACAATGCTATTCAACCTTAATCTCGGCCAGGCGCCCGATGCTGTCTCGGCTAGATCATCTGCTTTGTCCCCTGCCCAAAAAAACAGCACGTTTCAAACTTGCAGAAACCTTATTAGCTCACGGCTGCACCCAAAGCCACCACGTGGAACCGCTGCTACACTTGGACCGGCACACGCCACGATCGCGTTGTTTATTTCCAAGGCCTTTGCCAAACACGTGCATACACGACCAAACATCATACCGACTTCCGGCTCTGACAGGAACGCAGGTAAAGTCATGGCTTCCATCGTTGCACCTCTTCGACGGTCTTACCGATCCCTTGTAAGTCTCGGAGTCGATATCGCAGACTCCACGTTCAAATAACCTCGGATACAGCAATGGCTTGCACATGAGCGGCCTGTCATCTTCTTTTCCCTTCTGATCGGATTTTCTGGTCCTGCCCTTGCCTTCTCCGTGCCCCCGATCAGGCGACACTACTTTGGCTACGTTCAACCTGAACTAATTCCAACTACCTATCCTCGTAAGTCGTTCTTTGCATACAAGGCAAAGTTGAGCCGTGTTCAACTTCCTTCCCAAGTGCCTCAACGACCACGGAGACCCGTGGAGGGATACGACGATGAGTAGACCCAGTCGATTGGCTGAAGCGTACCGGTACGTCCATCCGTCTCGGAGCCTTGGTCCCTTCTGCCTCTGATACACTTATGACCAGACTCAGCTTTAGAATTAGTCGATGTATATACCACGTTCGAATGTAATCACACATTCAGAGTTCGAGACATACTGTTGGGCTTGACGCAGTGCTTACTGCAAGTCGGCATGAGTCTGCACGAGTGCATAAATAGGCTTGTATTAGTTTCCCAATCGGGAAACAGATCCTTTGCAGACGTCGACGAAGTCCAATTGACTGTAGGTATGAACGTCCTCCGCAGTGCTCTGTATCGTTCGATTCGTCGCACACACGGTCCCGTAAGACTAACGGGGCCTCGTCCTTGTCCGCCTTTGAAATTCGCACACTCTCGCCCATTTTCAGACGAACGTGTTGCAACAGCCTTCAGTGAGGACCTCAAGCAGAAACCCAAAGCATCCACACCCCTCAGACGTACTGCCTCTGCCTCACTTCCTATTCGCTCAAATCCGACACCTACTCGTAGCCCCATCCAACCCGTCCTTACCTTTGCAACTGCAGAGCGCTACATTCCAACCCGTTTACGCTCCCACCTACCTCCACACTCGCAGAAATTACACGACGCGTGGTGGGTTCCAAGGTGGGGCAAGGATGGAGAGGTTTTCGTGTTTCCAAATGGCAGTTTCGTGTGTTGGGGAACGACGGAAGAGGAGGCTCGACAGTTCACGAAACAAGTGCTCGCACCCTGCGAAGTAGGGTCGCTCCGCGAGGCAGAAACAGAGAGCCTTGAATTCGTATCCGATCCCAGCGAGTATGCAATCTCTTGTCGTCTGCTCAACAATTCATAACCGTCACTTCACTGACTAGGAAAACACGAATACAGGGTGACTTGATTATTCTGGGTCGCGTCTCACCCCTCCAGGACCCGGCGAGTGCCCCTGCTCTCCAGCCACCTGATCCAGCTCTCGACACAGCGACCCTTCTCGCCCGTTATGCTTTCTCTCAGGCTCTCTCACGGTCGGCGGCGCTAGCGGTCCTCGAGGAATCCCTCGAAGATTATCTCTCGTCGGTTGCGCAACTTCCTCACGCCCTAGAAAAGACGGGAGAACCTGGACTCAGCCGGGAAGCGCTGATCAAGAAACTTGGTGCACTTCTCAAATTCCGTCAAGGGCTCAATCTCAACCGCGAGAATTTTTCGGACATTCCTGACCTTTACTGGGCGGAACCAGAGTTGGAAGGTTTTTTCAAAGCCATGTCGAAAGCGTTGGAGGTCAAGATGCGAACAAACGCTGTCAACGAGAAGATCACTTATGCGACTGAGGTCAGTCGTGATCTTGATGCGGTCTAGGACAAATCCGAAGTTTGAGAATCGTGATTATAGGTGCAATCTATTCTTCGCCAACTGCTCACTGAGGTACGCCGGTAATAGCCTTGCTCTGTTTGTAGTGACTCTGACTTTACTTAGTCCACAGCACATCGCATGGAATTGGTCATCATCGCGTTAATTGCGGTTGAAGTTGTCATCGTACGTGGCGGTGATCCTTCCTCCACTAAATATTAACACTTCATATAAAGGCACTGATACGGGATGGCCCTGAATTGTGGCACATGGTCTTTGGGCAGCCCCAAGAAAGTCGTCCCGAGACAAACGTAACGTAGCCTTCGTCATCTCATTTTCTTCCCCACAGTATTACTGCCCTTACTCCCCTGTCAATGCTGTTACTCATGTATCTATACCAGTTAATTAATTATCAATGTGACTCATAATTGTCGCTCGCACTTGCTCATTCCTAGGTTCTCCATACTATTCTCTCTGGTACAAGACAATTGCAAAACGAGTGACAAAGATGTATTGCAGTAGACGATTACCTGTATATATTCAAGCTAAAATACTAGACACATGAGAGTGAACGTAGTGAGTCTCGGGAACGGTCCCCAATTATGAGATGTTACCACTGATAGTTGACTGTGCAGTGGCTTCTCGTCTCGGATTTCTACTCCGAGTTCGCCAGTCCGCTGGACTGGTCCTGCGTCCGTATGGATGCCTCGTACAATTTGTACAATTTACGCATGCTGCGGAATGGAAGTCTCTCCTTCCTCGATCTACTAGTCCCCGTCGCGGCTTGTACGTATCAACTGCTCGGCAGCTGCGGATCGCACTTTGATAGAACAGCGGAATGGCTTCGGACGACTATCACATATAGAGATATCACTCCGTAAGCGTCTGCAGTAGTTTGAAAAGAAACGGACCCAAACCTCGAAAGTCCACCTGTGAACTCCGGAATTACATCGATTTGATTGCCGCATTGATCCTTGGCTCTTTCGATCCGCAGAGTGGCTAGTATTGATACGATGGCTGCCCAGACACTCTGGTCCGCGACGTACTTCCCGGGGCAGTAACGACTACAGGGAAACGTTAAGCCCGAACACTTGCCTATGGAATCGGCATTAAACGCACCGTCCAAAACCATATGGATTACTTGCAGTGCCCTCCGCTAAATCTCCAGAAGATGTAAGGTGCCGCTCGGGGCTAAAAGTCAAAGGTTCCGAAAAACGCCTCTCGTCATGAGCCATAGCCCTATGTATGTGCGTTATCAATCAGCCCAGAGAACCCTACGAGGAATCACCGACTCACCAAAAGTTGGTAAGGACAATCGCGCCTGGTTTGAGACTGATCAGTATGGTAACAGCTTAACAGAACGCAGTGATTTGCCTTTAGGAATGTACATCCCATCGACAACATCGCTCGCCGTTGTCATGTGTGGAAGACCTATTGTTGAGCTGGTTTGCTCAGGCAGACATGAATTTCAACGGGGACAACTAACCCATAGGAGACACTGGATGCCATCTGAAAGTCTCCAAAAACACACCTTCGACGTATGGAAGCTTCGGCCTGTCACTGAAGTCTGGAAGGCGGTCGGAACCCACGACGCGGTCAATCTCTTCCTGGGCTCTAGTCTGTACCTCGGGGTATAGCACCATGGCAAGGAGGAAAACAAGGAGAGTGGATTGAGTCTACCAATTAGTCAGAAAACGTCCACACAGCGTGCACGACTATCACAGACGGTTTCTACACCACCTTTGTCTGACGTGAGCATGATTATGATGACGGAACAGTACAGGAGCCCAGCTCACCCATAAATACTGTCGCTGCTACAGCTTTCACAGCATCATGGTGATCTTGATCATTCCCAGATGAACCCCGTATTAGGTCGTACACCATCGACTTTGTAGCCGTGCCGGCATCCTGTGATGATCACTCGATCAGCGGGTTTTCGAGAAAAACAAAAGCATGAGCATGAACAAGTACGTACCATGCACCTTTGCACATAATCGACTGGTTCGTCCAAGATGTCTCTCGCAAGAGTACGACACTCTTTCGCGCGTTGCTTATAGCGTCCTCCCGGAAACCACGAAGGGATGTATGCCACTTGAATATAAACTTTAGCTTCAATCGGCATAGGCGCGGCGAGATTTACAGAGTGGAATCGCCCCGATTAGAGCCGCACGCTCTGGCGTTAGTGCGTCCAGAAACAACGACAAAAGCCGTACGAGCTTGGAAACGAAGGGGTCATTTTGTGGAGTAACATCGTAACCATACGCGACAGCCATGATAATCCCTGCTGATAGTCTAGACGCTTGTCAGAACCCTCGGGTTCTTCAAGAGATCCATAACGAACGTGTTAAAATGCTTTGAATAGTTTTCTGGGGACGAGACAAGGTTCCGAAGTAATTGGCGAACCTTCCGCATTTCCAGCGACTTGTACGTTGCTGCAGCTTCTTTGTTCAGGGCAATATGAAACATCTTGCGGTGCAACCTCCATTCACTGCCATACGGTAAAAGGCCAGTATTGAAATCCATGCCGAAACTACAAAGCACGCGTCAATTGGCACCATCATTTTATGCATGATCGCCTTGATGCCTACAGCTTGTTCGTGGGTATGTGCGGTCGATCCGAATATATAGTCGACCGCTTCTCCAGAAGTGCACACGCGATCCTCTCGTCGTTGAGAATGATCAAGTCCTTGCCAAGCAGCTTCGCGTGCACAATATCACCTGAAACAACTTTGAGTGCCATTCCATAGCACAGTACTTCACTTACCATACTGCTTCCCCCATTCTTCGTAGGTTAGCCAAGGTTCGGCGATGTTCATGTCAAAGACGTTGCCGATAAGAGGCAACCCACGCGGACCCGGGGGTAGTGGCAGCTCACTTCGCAGAGTGCGAATCCTGTATGCATAGAACAAGGCCACGAAGCAGACCGTGGAGGAGAAGTAGGTAAAGGTGTCGCTGCTGAGGGCCATTGCTAGGACTGGAGCTATCACTGGGAAATGAGCATTCGCCGGTTCTGTTTGATCCGAAAGCGTTTTATAAACTTCTTAAAAGTAAGTTTGGGGGACCCTATCGGCACGCAAGAGTCATCGGACGTTGCGGAGTTCCACAGCGACTATAAGAATTTTGTCTGTCAACATGTCGTCATGTTGCAGCAAGATGGGGTTCCGCTGTACAATGTACTTACTTGACTTGTAAGTCATCCCCATCCCCTTCTGCAGACGCACATTTGGACGGGAACCCGAAAGATAACGCATGACGTACATACGCGGTGAAAGTCGGGATGCTTTACTGAAAGCCCACGAGGCTGCCGTGCTTTGAATTTGAGGCTGTCGTATTGGACGGCTTTCTCTCCATCCTACGATCCGAGTAGCGGCAGCAACCCTGATCCAGACCTTAAGAATAAGCGAGGCCACGGGACGGATGCTGTCAGTCAACTTAAATTTACGGGATCATCAGACCTACTCCAAATACGAAGCTGCCCAGGTACAACCCTATCGAGGAAACCAAGGGTCCTGAGCATTATCGAAGGCGAAGGGTGGTACATAGCCAACTAATATTCATCGAACGAACTACTTGTGGCAACGAACCTCGAAGCGGTGCGTCGTGGATCGCTTGTCGGCAGTCATTTTCAAAACGATACCCGAGTTTAACGACCCAATGGCAAACCGAGTTCAATGCTTGCCGCAAGTCACGATGCATAGGAATGTTAGAAAGGAAAATCACGTCACCCACTGAAGCGCTCGTTCATTTTATTATTAAGTTGAAGGTTACCACTGTCGACCCTTACCTCAATGCCGTTATTTGTCCCCCAGTCACTTCTTCCCTCTGGCCGGAAGACTGGAGTAGCATTTATATAGCTGTTGTATTCACGTCCTCTGGGACAACGTTGAAAATGACTCATTGACAGACAAAGATAGGGATATCGTGCTCGTCTGCATAATTTGCACTTGACTTATACTAAATGAGGGGCCAGTATCAACGCCTTCATTATGTAGGTGGCACTGTGACTTGGTTTTGTGTTCGACGATTGACACTACCCCTTTTGTTTACGGAGGTCGACCAGCCTTGCAGAAAAGATTTTGATGCATGACATAGTAAACTCATCACTGAGGTTTCTGTGAACCCACAAGTCAGTGTTCAGGTACAGGGGTAGCAGTACTATACCACCATGCCCTACCGTCCACGATACAGCAAGCCTGAAACCATCACCACCGCCATCCAGAAAGTCGAGACGCCCTGTCTGTCCATATCGCGTATGTATTGCAGTTGATTGATGCAAATTATGAGGTAGAAGTACAGCAACAACTGTTACCATCTCCACGCAAATGGAGAAAAGAACAGGAAATACAGCGAAAGTTCAATCCCCAAGAGCTCACATTATCGTCTCTTGGCCGGGGGCGTGTCAACACCGTCCTCTACAGCTTTCCTCTTCGACCCGAATCCAAACGCTACCTTAGTCCGCTCACCAGGAGTCGGCGTAGCACCATGGGATTGTGAGGGCGTATCCACCGTAGACGATATCCTAGAGAAGCCAGGCTTTGCAGGAGCAGGCGACCCAGAGTCATATCTTGGCCCAGCAGAAGAGAAACCTGAAGGCGCTGGGCTCATACCGTCGATGCTGGCGGTACCGTTGACGGATATCTGCGGTGCTGGCAGCGTGATGAGCCCCTTGTCATCATGTGTTTGTATTGCGCTACTCTTCGCTCCGTCCTTCTTCTTGTTCTTGGCTTTCTCAGTTTTGCCCTTTGATAGTGGTGGGGGCTCCAAGAATTCGGAAGCTTGAGGAACCGCACTGCAAAAGAAGTACGTCAAATGAGAAAACTGTGCTCACATCCGTAGTGAAGCCGCTTACCCTCTATTTCCGACAGACAGCACGAAGTGCGCTTGGCCAGTCTTCTCCTGTCGAATCTGGAAAGCGCGGTTCATACTTAGAGGAGTGTCGCCACTGGCCATAGCCTCTTTCTTTTTCTCCTCTGCAATCCTTTTCAGCCGTTTTTCGGTCTTCAGTTTGCCCGAGCCCTTGCCATGGAACTTATGAGATAACGCTTTCCACGCCTCCTTCGGTGTAAGTGTACGGCCAAACTCGTCGTAATAGACAATGTTGACGTCCGGCTTGTAATCCTTGTAAAACTCCAAGTTCGCTCGGGACTCTTGCTGCTCCCGGAGTCGGTTTTCATATTCACGGGTGGCCTGGTCCTTGTTTCCACCGCGGGATTGTAGCCGTTCCAGCTCTCGTTGTGCCTGTCGGCGACGGTGCTCAGCCAACCAAACATCCCGATGCCGCTGGACCTTTTCCCGCTGGCTTAGGTCAGCCGTTGGTTCAGCCAACAATCCTTGTTGCCTGAGCAAGGCCAGCGTGCCAGCCATCCCAGAGCCGTAAGTTTGTTCGCTGGCAGTCCCAACTTCAAGATTGACGCCTCTCTCCGCAGCAGCACGTTCCTCTGCTTCGGTAGCTTTAATGGCAGCCTCCACGGCTTCTAGCATTGCTTCCTCATCTTCATCTTCATCCTCTTCCTTCACGACTACTTCGCCTGCCTCGAGTTCGTGAACAGTTTGATCTCCCGGAGTTGTTGAAGCCTGCCTGGAAGGCGGTCGCTGCTCAACGGAAGGTCCAGTCGAAGGCCCACCTTGTTCAGTCTTCACCGGTGCCGTGGTGTAAGTTATGCTACGAACAAACTCAGAGGTATCGTCGAATACGAGGCCGGTGTCTAGGTCTCCATCTAGTTCATCTGTTTTCAGGGCGTCAAGATGGGCCGATTGCTCTCGAGATTGCTGTTCGACAACTGTTTTGTAAATGATATTCAGTATCGCTGAAGGACGGCCAACGTGGACAACTCACGTTTACGAGCAACCTCCTGCGGTGTCAACATCTTTGGCTTATGAATCTTTGCTCTTCTTGAGCGAGCGAGAGCAACTTGTAGCTCATCGTCATCGACAAAATTAGCGTCTAACTCACGTGGCCTAGGTATGAGTGGCTTCTGATCTACCTCCATCTGGTTCTTGTCCTCCGCATCTGCACCTGCACCATCATCGCCATCGATTGCAGCGCGTCTAGCCAAACGCTTCTTTTTAGTCTGGTAAAGTTTCAGTGGCTGAGACATGTCACAAACGGTGAAACATACCTTTAACTTCTTGAAGCCGATGTCACCTTCACGAAGGTAGTCACTTGTTTCCAAATTTTCTGAACACGGGTAGTCAGCTGTCAGCACACGTACATCTCTGAAGAGGCACTTGCTGGTATAGTCAATTGATAACAAGGTTCGGTTGACTTTGACAAGACCTTCCTGAGGTTCCGCCTCCTCCGCCACCTGAGTAGGCGTAACAGAGCTCCCCAAACGAAATCCCTGAAAATAGAAGCAAATCGGTCAAGTTTGTGTATCTGCCAACAAGCGGACGCTATACCGTTTCCTGGGAGCCTTCCAGTTCCTCGTCATACTTGGCAAGTATGGATCGTTTTATGCCTTGTTTCCCTGCAACGAATTCGTCATCATCGTATCCAGTGTAGTCACGTCGCTTGATTTTCAGATCGACGTTTTTTCGCGTGCGCTCCTCCTCAGCCAAGTTTACATTCTGTAACACGTCCTCTAGAAAGGACCAACATCAGAAGCGTCAACTTCATATATACGACAAAGATTACCTTCGTTATCGAGGATGCGGCTATCTTTCAGTGTGAGTACATGCGCATCGCCTTCCGCTAACTCCTCCAAGTCGTGGCCGACCTTCAAGCCAACCAAATCCTCTGTACCAAAATCCCAGAGTCAGGCGTATTCCAGAAACTTGTGAGAGAAACGCACTGTCTGTGTACTCCTCCCCCTGAAAAGCCTTGTCCATGTTTTCCAACTCTTGTTGGCGTTTCTTGGCGAGTTCCTTCTCTCTCTTCTTCGTTTTCTTGATCCATTTCAACGTATCTTCTGAATCGCCGTCGGGGTCACCAAGAGTTGCTCCGGAGAGAGAGGTTTTCAGTTCTCGTTTATTCCTCACCCTAAACAAGTCAGAAACATGAGCAACGGCTCATTCTGAAGAGGTTTCGGGCCTAAATGCCCGAAGGAGTGGAAATCAAAAGTATCTATCGCATGCAAAGTACTCACTTGGCTATACGATCATAGATCTTCCTGGAAAAGGCGAAGACGTAAATGAGTAACATGAGTATATGCACCAATAAACCATGACACACTTGGCCTCGCGTTCCTTGGCCTCCCTTTCCCTATGTTTGGCGTAGTTCTGCTCAGCTTGCTTCTCCGCATCGTCGGCAGGTGCAGCATCCTCCGTAAGAGGCTTGAGACCAAAAGATATACGGATTTTGTTTGTTTCTTCGAGGCTGATGCTTTCTTCCATCGACATGGCAGCGAAGGGTCATGCAGTAAGAAGGCAAACGCCCGCTGAGCACGAATGAGTCGTCGGCAAGGCCCGGATTTGTCAGCGATTAGTTTCTTTCTATATTTGGTATGTTGTAGTGGCATCAAGCTGAAAGTGGCGGCGGCAGATGAGAACAAATGACTGTACGTACGCAGAAGTGTTGGCAACACCACGAGGCAGCTTCTTTCCAGGCCTCGTGTCCCGCATTACTAGCCAAGTAAACAAACTAACATGTCCCTTGTCAGGTCATAGCCACGCCACACCGCTAGCCGAGTATGTCATCCTTAAACGCATTCCCATTTACGAGGAATGCGGCCGGTGAGGATATGAATTCAGCCTATAAGATGATGGTGATGGGTGTGCGCTACCGAGGCACCCATCACCTCTTCACAGGTTTTCTCCCCCCTCCCCATGGTCGCCTCAATGGATTTTGGCTTCCCTGCACTTGCCTTGGTGTCGCTCCTGGCGTGTGGGATAGCAACCTATTGGCCAAGTCGGAGGAAGCACAATCCGTTTCCCCCCGGTCCCAAACCGCTCCCAATAGTGGGCAATATCTTGGGGATAAATCCAGGCGCACCATGGGTTTCGTACACAGAATGGGGGAAAACCTACGGTACCTTCCGCCAGACTTTCGTTATGAGTGTCCCCTGATTTCCCCTCCCAGGTGAACTGGTATACTCTCGGATACTAAACCAAGAGATCGTCATCATCAACTCAGAGGAACTAGCAAAGGATCTCCTCGATCGACGTTCCAGCAATTATTCCGATCGTCCCGAAATTATCCGGATGACCAACGATTTGTGAGTTTACCCCTGTCCCTTGTAACACACGCTAATGATACAGCAAGCTTTGGGTGGTCTTTTAACACGGTCATGATACCCTACAGCAACAGATGGCGACTTCACCGCAGATTGTTTCACCAGGCGTTTCGCGCTGAAGCCGCCCTTAGTTACCGACCCATGCAAATACGTAAATCGCGGGATTTACTACTGAATTTGCTCGAGGCTCCTGCTGATTTCACTGCACATTTCAAAACGTTTGTCTGCGCACAATTCCACCAGTCTGAAGCTTACTAGTATTTGTATTTTCCGCAGATACTCTGCATCTGTTATCATGTCCATTGTATACGGCTACGAGCCTGCGCCCCGAGATGACCCGATCATTACGATAGTCGAGAGGGCTGTAGATCTGGCTATAGAATCCATCCGACCCGAGGTTGCAGCGTTCTTGGGTTTGTTCCCCTTCGGTAAATCTCCCTTTCCTTTCCGCTAGTACTATTTACACTGAAGAACAATACCAGTACGCTATGCCCCTTCTTGGCTTCCGGGGGCTTCCTTCAAGCGAACGGCCTTGCGTTCTCAAAAGTATGCCGGTGACATGGTCGATGCACCTTTTCAATTTGCAGAGAAAAGCATGGCAGGTGTCTCATCGCTTCTTTGTGTGTTCTTGACAGTGAACGGTGGCCCCAGAATGCAGGAACCGCGGTTCCATCTATGGTTACCGACTCCTTAAGACGGATCTCGAAGGATGAAGATAGCGAAATGTACTCCCAAGCGGTCAGGGAATCATCAGTGACAGCCTTTGCTGGTGAGACAATATCATTCGCCTATATCACCTAAGTATGCTAATGTCTATTAGCTGGTTCGGAGACTGTGAGTCGTTTGGTCTCAATTGTATGGAAGCCCTCTGACTCATCGCGGACAGACTGCGTCAACTTTGTTGGTATTCGTCCTGGCTATGTTGCTCTATCCCGAAGTGCAGCAACGTGCCCAGGCTGAACTAGACTCAGTTGTGGGTACCGATCGGCTCCCTGATTTTGAAGATCGGGCCTCCCTGCCTTACGTGGAAGCCGTTTACCGCGAGACACTCAGGTGGTACCCTACCGCACCATTGGGTAAGTTTCCCCAGACAGGTGCTGTAACAGGACTAACCTGTGAACGAACCAGGTGTCCCCCACGCAACCACGAACGCTGACGTGTATAACGGCTACTTTATCCCGCAAGGTGCGTTGCCAGATTGTTGATTTCGCGCCGGCTAAACTTGTCGCAGGTGCAACGATAATTACGAACACATGGTAGGTCGTTGCCCGCTCACACGCTGCGGTTTGCTTGACTCTGCATCAGGGCAATGACACGTAACGAAGCCAAGTATTCGGACCCCGAAGAGTTCAGTCCCGAGCGTTTCTTCACAGCTAGCGGCGAGCTCAATGACGATCATGTAAGCTACGTATTTGGCGCTGGACGCAGAATATGCGCCGGGAGGTACATCGCGGACGCATCGGTCTGGTCAGCTATGGTCTCCATTTTAGCAACGCTCAACATTACGAAATGCAAGGACGAGCAAGGTAACGAACTCCCTGTCAACCCGAAATGGATCGCTGGCGTCACCACGTATGTGTCCTGGCGTCGCAACCTCAAAATCTAACGTTTTGGGTTCTCTAGTCGACCTTCTGACTTTCAATGCAACTTTACATCCAGGTTCCTGGGACTCACGACGGAAAAATTAACGCAGATGTTCTGAAACCCCTTGGTATTTCGCTGTCAAACCATTTCACTCTGTTCAATGTGTCATTGCCTGGTCCTTGCTGGCTACTTAAGTACTTACTGCTGGGTCAGGGGTTGTTGTAATCCTACTGTTTGTAGCTTTGTATGGTCTGTAGCTTCCAACTGTGACGACTTGCATATGACGACCTTAACAAGCTCGAGTTTTTTCGTAGTCCTCTGTACTCTAGTGTATTGTTCAGGCATTATGCTGCTCATCCGAAACCACAGAAAATAGGATGGCTGGCTGCTCCTCCCTCAGGCCTCATCTTTCATCCTTTTGAAACAAGAGTCACCGATAAAGGGTTTTCAGAGGGACATCTGGCCACGGTTGCCAGACGCTAATCTCTTTCAGGGCTTAGAAGTCACAGAAGATGCAACTCCCAACCTGCATCGGCGATCACAGATGAGTGCCTTCAGAAAACACTCTTACCCAGAGTGCGCATGGTCATGACATCCACACAAAGACGCCGGGAGCAGCAAAGAGAGCGAGCCAACTACGTTGATTCTCGATGTTGAACAGCCTGCTGCATTCCTCAGAAGCGGACGAGCAATGATGTGAGAGCCGAGAAACCAGGAAAGGTGTCAACTGCAGGACTAAGTTCAAGACCACCAAAGAAATCGTATCGCGAAGATAACACGGGTCTCCGAGCGACGAAAACGCGCAAGAGCATCTTATCAGGTGTGGGTGTAAAGGACTTCGGATGGCGCGAGGGAATGTGTATAATAATACCCGTGACGTTCGCAATATGTCCGGTTGCAGCACCAAGACTCACCACAAAAATGGTATGGTTCCTGATTCGGCGGCCGGGGGGACCCACAGGGGGCAACACCAATGACTTCGGGTCGTCCGTGGACTTTCAGATGACGTTGAAGGGATAGTCAATCGTGGGACTGAGGCACAGCGTGGCCCACTGTGTGGTCCTCGTCATCTTGCAGTAATGAGCTGGGTAAAAGATAATTCTACCACAGGGCGCCACTGGTCACTGCGGACCACATGAATCGAACAGCACGTTCTCGGCAACTTGGGGAGACAGAAGGTCTGTGCGATCATCCTCTGAGCGGGAGCGATCTTCGAATGGCCGGCATGACGCGAAGTGGGAAGGTGAACTTGGCCCCGATCACGGAAAGAAGACTGCTGTGCGTGTCACTGGAGAGATCGCCATACATAGAAAGCGATAGCCAGTGGATGGGATCCTCTACCTGAATGCGGGCGGCGCTGTCTTGAGGCGGTTAGGCTGAAAGGGAGGTGGGCGAAGTCTGCGATCTGAGACAGCATCAGCTAACAACTTCCCCTCCTGTAAACCTTAGCCGTTGACCAAACACCCGTCAATAACGCGTCCCACCTCATGCGTCGCGTGCTGAGTACCAGTACATACCAGCCTTGACGATCCAGATTACCACGAAGACTAGATACAAACGTATACGTATCTATATCAGCAATGTCCCTAGCCGAGCAAACTGTAGTGGAAAGCATTCCTTCTGCTCCGGCAAAATCAACTCCGCTCACGGAATCATACACTTACCATGGACCTACACCTACCGCATCTGGTCCATACATCTTGGGCGTAGACGAGGCAGGCCGAGGTCCTGTTCTCGGACCCCTCGTTTACGGCGTTGCTTATTGCCCAATAGCCTGGAAGCCAAAGCTAGACAAGCTTGGTTTTGCCGGTGAGCAAACGAGGCTTTGAACTTGAACCGCCATTACTAACTGCAAACAGACTCCAAGACATTGACTCCGTCAAAAAGGGCTGAGTTATTGCGCGTGCTTAGTTCAGACCCGGAGAATCTGGGCTGGTCAGTGCGCGTAGTCAGGTGCAGGTCGTCCTGGCTCTTCCACAACAAATTATTCAGCTGGTCCTCAGTCCCCAGGCGATATCCAGGGGTATGCTGAAGGTTCCTCCGACGAATTTGAACAAACAATCGCAGGACGCAACAATTCTCCTCATCCGTGAAGTGCTCCAGCGGGGCATACACCTCTCAGAGGTACACGCGACTCAGCGTTCTGTAAAGCAGCTTTTGATTAGATCTCACATTGCACAGGTGTATGTCGATGCTTTGGGGACGACCACGACCTACGAGACCTACCTGTCCTCGTTGTTCCCGGGCATCCAGTTCACTGTGACCCAGAAAGCGGATTCGAAATTCAAGATTGTAGGCGCTGCCAGTGTTGCCGCAAAGGTGACTAGAGACGCATGCTTAGAAGGGTGGTCATTCGAGGAACTTCAGAATATAGAAGCCGGTGAGGAAGTATTCAGCCGAGAGTTCGGAAGTGGATATCCGTCAGGTCGACTCGTACATTGCTGCTACCTGGGTCCCGTACTTATACTCCGCAGATCCGAAGACGCAAGAATGGATGAAAACTGCACTCCACCCAACGTTCGGGTTCCCTTCACTGGTACGATTCTCGTGGACGACAGTGAAGGTTATGCTGGATAAATCTGCGCATCCTGTGAAATGGTACGTGAGCAAGGCGTCCTGAGTTTAGAATTCTCAATAAACGAATCTAGGATTGATGATGGACAGGAGTCTTCTGTCGCTGCATTTGGCAGTGGCAGAGGTAGAGACAAAGACAGAAATATGGTTGCCAAAGACCTCTGTCTACACAGTGTTGACACGTTGTAACCTTTGGTGCGTCGCCTTCCCATAAACAGACCCAGTCAAGCGACAGATTTCTCTGGGAGCGACTGCCCCGACTGTTATAGTTCTTGCCTCGGTGGTTGTGAAAGGCCATCAAGCATTCTACGTTAACATGACTTCTAGTAGGATCAGACGCTTTCAGTCAATGATACCTAATACGACATTGCTTTATTATTGCTACAGACGCCAGGCGAGCGGTATCGGGAACACTACTGATTTACTTCTGGAATCTAACCGCCGCGGGACGTTCAGAATTGTCCATGCTCTTGCAGAGCTTCCTGAGCACGTTTTTGCGCTTCACAACTGGTTGAGCAAGTGTGGTGGAGGAAGGAAAGAAGTACAACCAACCGTCATGCTTAGCGCGCTGCTTATCCAGCTCATCCATGCCTTTGGTCTCGGCGATCCTGTCGACGAACCCGCCAGTCAGGGCCGCCCTGTGTGGAAGATTAGAGGAGAGTAGGATTTGGGCACCAAGCGGCCTACACTAGCTCGATTGCCTTCTGGTGGTTGACTGGTTTACCGTTCTTTGCGACGTGGTGCTCGTAGGCCTTCGCTGCCTGTGATGGATGCGGTTAACCAGGCATTGTCTATGGTGATGATGCCCCATACCTCGTACGATGCAGCGGCCGCGATGAGTTCGTGAGAGAGCTTAGCCGTGTGGCCACCCCCAGTCACTTGCTTGTACGCAGCTGCTTCTGCTGAGTTATCCTTGAACCACATGATTGCTATGTTATTGTTTGTTGCGATTAAGAGGTATGTTCTGCTAGCTCAACAAGTGCCAAAACCTCGGGGGTTTATATAGTCCTCCTGGGTGCCTGGCACGGGTGACACTACGAGTCCGCAGAGCGGGGCGCAGCACACCCTATGATATCATGGCCATGGGAACAGCACCCGGCAGAATCCAACCTGACGCACACAGATCATCATCATTATACTGACGAACCCATGCCGGAGCCAGACTCTGGTCTGTCCAGCATCGCCGCACTGCTCCAACAACACCGCTCCTCGTCATAACGCGTTCCCATGGTGGGGTCATCATGTGTCTGCATGGAAAGATGAGACAAGCAAGTCGGCATTATAGCGACGATGACGACAGTCAATCCAAAGAGTTGGAGCCCGTGCCCAGTACGGTTCTCGGGTTTCTATGAAAACAATTTGGCCCATCAACGCTGTGGAGGCCCTCACCAAAGCCATTGTCTTTATCGAGAAATCCATGTATGCCCTGTGAGACCAAGACGTCATCATCGCATGGGGGCTTTTGATGGGAAATTTCTACTCTTCTTGTCACGTGAACGTGGCAGAACTTCCCACTCATCTCCTCTGACTAGTGCGATTCTGTCAGGAATCGTTGCTTTCCCCCCTTTTCTAACATCCGGCCAAGAGGGATGGTACTCCTTTCACTCACGACAATCGTGAACCTAAATCCTGCAGCTGCACGAGCCGGAAAGACGAATATCTTTTGAGTTGCATAGTATGTCCTAAACACATGATTGTGCTGCATCCATACGATTGCAACGCCAGCCCTTGTGTTATGGTTGATGTTCGCTTCCGTGGGTTGTAAGACAAGCGAACAATTGAAGACCTGCGCATGTTGGGACGATATACGGCTTCCTATGGTCAAGTTACGCCGACCATTACTCTGACATCGAGTACATACAACAAAGCAAACAGTCCGTACTGCACATCCCAGTGAACCAGACACAAACCCATGCGAATCTAACTAAGTGGACCAGGCCAGTCCGCCAATCCGGTCAAGGCAGCGTTGGTCGCCTCTCGGACGCGTCGCTTGCTGGCAAGATCCCCAGACTGCCTATAACTGCTATATACTTCCTGTAGTTGGAAGACAGATGCAGCAGCCGTATCTGAGTGGGTTTGAATTTGGGCCACTCCGTTAAACCAAACAGAAAAATTATTCTGCTTACCGACATTCGACTCTGCCTCTTTCATTGCCTACCGCAAGTGAGTACAGAATTTCCAGAAAGAAAAGAAGAGGCGATTCTAACCTGCTTCCAACCCTCAATATGCGAGTTGTTGTATCCATACCCTTGAGGCGCGGACCCAAAGAAACCAGGAGAGCCACCACCACCACCATACTGTCGTACTATGCTTTCGGCATGCCGTTTCCGGATCATCCAGGCATCCTTCAGAGCCTCACACGAATTGATCAGCTGTTTCCATGAATACGGGTCCCAGGCCTCGAGTTCGGCCTTATGCGACCGGAGGAAGTCACGCGGATGCTGTTCCCCGCGAGGCCCGTTGCCTCCAGAAGACCCACTGAGCTGGGAGCGATTGGGTGACGTTGGTTTGGGGGCGTATGGATCGAATTCCGAAAGGTACGAAGGACTAAACTGTTGCGGGTAGCTTTGGTTGGAGTACAGGCCGTCGTTGTTGTACCCGTATTGCTGTGAACTCGCCTGCTGCCCGAATACGCCGGTAGGCTGGAACTGGAATCCGGCTCCCGTCGGTTGGGACATGAATTGACTGTCCATAAAAGTGCGATACGTGAAATGCCGTAGCCTGGTAAAGAGCAAGTGAATAGAACTTACTGTGAAGTATTAGTGTACTGTGGGGTATATGACGTCGAAGTAAAATGGCTCTGAGCCTGCCCTGGATACTGTCCGGAATTCTGCTGCTGCTGCTGCTGCTGCTGCCAGTACGGGTATTGTTGACCCTGATACTGAGTGTTGTCTGCATATCCTGTTCCGTATCCTGCTTGAGAGTGCTGAGGCGGAGACTGCAGTGAACTTGACGCTGTAATGTCTGGGAAGCGGGTGTACGGGTTGGAGGGATCATCGAGGAACGGATTGTTGGAGAATGCAGCTGGATTACCGGGACTCTTGGTGCGGTAATTGTTAGCTGCGTACATATTGGAGATTTGGTTTAAAGCGATGCGATCACGTCGCAGAGTCAACGAGACTGAGTGCACCAAGCTTCTGCTGACGATCTCCTTAACAGTTTCGATATGGTGCTGAGGCCTGAGGCGGGCTTGGGTGGCGGCGACGTGGCTGCAGGTGACAAACCGCTAGTAGTGTGATCAAGCTGTGCTAGGAGTAGTCTTATTTAACACGCAGCACACAGCCTTGACTGCCCAACGAGCCCAGACTTTAGGGGTCAATTTATGTATATGTGGAAGACAATCACTGGTCTATCGTAAATACGTAACAAGATCCGTCGTCTCCCGCACTGACCACAACCGATCCTTCTAACCCCAGAGACGCACTAAACACGGGGCCCTCGTGACCCTTGTGGACACTCAATAACGTACCACTTCTGGCATCCCAGGTTTTGAGAGTCCCGTCCGCTGAGCCTGTAGTGACGAGGTGACTCCTTGGCGTCGGATGGGATAGCACGGTTGTGATTGTCTGCAGTCATACTAAGTTCATGAAATAAGTTGTGTAAACCCACACTCACCTCCTCGCCATGGTTTAGTGTTGCACGCGCACGCATCGTGTTAAGGTCCCATATGTAAGCCCTGCCATCCGTGCCACCGCTTACAACCAGACCTGCTCCTCCCGATACCCCTGTTAGCTCCGCAAAACTTAAAGCTTCCACGCTTTGGCCATCTGTGTGACCTCCGGGCGCGCCAACTATGTCGCCTTTGCTGAGGCTTACAACACGAATGCCCCCCGACTCTCCGCCAACTACTGCCAACGTCGACGAAGGGTTGATTGCCAGGGATGTTATTCCACCTAGGTCAAAGCGGGTATTACCAGGCCCAAGTTTGAAAACTGGCGCCGTAGATCTCGGGTCCCAGAGCATGAGATGTCCATCTGCACACGCTGTTACGATCCTTTTACCTGCGAAAAGAAGTAAATACAACACGAAGTACGCGCAGGGAGAAGTGTGAGGTTACTTACCATCGGGTGTAAATTCACCACACTGAACAGGTCCCGTGTGACCAGAAAAAACTTGCATGGTATTTCCGGATGGCACTTGTATTGACCATTAAATTCATCGCGAGCAAGCTAGATAAGTCTTACGCTGCCATAACCAAGCAGTAGAATCGTTGGATCCTGCAAGCAGGACAGTCCCCTTGGGATGCCACCGAAGCCACTGCGTGCAGTATAGATAAGAGAAACGGAAAATTATTTGGCAAGGGCAGTTACCATGATTTCGTCCGGCCCTTGAAGTTCAGTCAAGAACTCCCAAGTTCCGTAGTTCTCATTCCCATGGCGCCGCCATATCCTAACCTTCCCGTCCATCCCCCCAGTGGCGACCATTTCCCCATCATGGCTGAACGCCGTGCTAGTCACACTGTCCGTGTGACCCGTAAGCTTCACGATAATTTCTCCGTCCGTGATATCCCAGATATATCCTAGATCGTCCTCGCCTCCAGAGACCGCTAGGGGTTGTGTAGGATGGCACGAGACTGCAAATACGGACCCTTGATGTTCTCGAAAACCGCCGACCATACTCTCACTCTCTTCGCGCGACGGCAACCCCCCCACGTCGTCCCTCTCCTCTCCATCCTCGTCCTCTTCCATGGGCATATCGCCATCATCTGGCAGTTCAGCAAGGATATCGTTAGGGTCGATAAACTCGAATTCCTCCCCTTCTTCGATCGATTCTTCTTCAGTCGTCATAGGATCAAAGGTTTTGAATGGTATGTAGGATCTCAAGATATGTGACGCCGTCTTTTTTATCGGTTCCGAGGGGGCTGATTACTCAGAGTTCAGTAGCTGTGCTGTTTGGATGATTACACTTGCCTGTGACGAATCAAGCTGACGAATCCACCCACCGAGTGACCCTCGAAACCAAGGATAAGTCCTTTGGTTGAAATAGGGCACTTTATCGCGTTCTCCGCGTTGCACTCGACACTTTGCGATTACGGACGGCAAATCTACAGGCGGCGGGCCGGTGGACCGAAAATAGAGCTGCTGACTCAGCCATAGACCAGCGCCAAGTTGCTAACTCCACGTCATACTGTGAAGCCAAAAACCCACCTCGTCACTGTCTAACCATGATGAGGTTTTCGCTCCCGCTATTTCTGTCTAGTCTACTGGCTGCTGTGGTCGCATCGAACGTTCTTGATCTTGGACCGGACAACTTTGACGCGGTCATTGGTAAGGGTAAGCCGGGTCTCGTCGAGTTGTAAGTGTGCAGGCTTTTGTCTGCACGTTCTTGTTTTCATGGCTTTTCGTGCCCTCAGCTTTGCGCCGTGGTGGTACGTTGTCTCCCTACAGAACATTCTCTTCTTTGACTGTATCTCTTCTTCATTACAGTGGTCATTGCAAAGTAAGCTTATTCCATATCTCGTCTTATTTGCCTTTGCCTCCCCCTAACCCGAGCACATTAGAGCCTCGCGCCAACGTATGAGCAGCTTGCCGACGCATTCTCGCATGCAAAAGACAAGGTCGTTATCGCCAAAGTTGATGCCGACGGCGCTGGTCGTCCGCTAGGTCAAAAGTACGAGGTCTCGGGCTATCCAAGTGAGCCAAATTGCCAGTTTCTACATGACGTGTACCAACATCGTCTTTTCTTCAGCCCTCAAATGGTTTGACGAGAAGGGAAATGCGGAGGCTTACGAAGGCGGTCGAGACCTTGATGCCTTGGCTACTTTGTACGCAAGCCGTGATTGCTCCGAACCCTTGAGGTACTCACTAACCACATAGCGTCTCTAAAAAATCTGGTATCAAGTCGAATATCAAGCCTCCGCCACCACCGGCAACTCTGATCCTGGATGCCCATACTTTCGATGATGTTGCATTGGTGATTTTATTTCCGCGCTACGCGTCGAGCATACGGTAATGTTGGTTACAGGACAATACGAAAGACGTGCTCGTAACGTTCACGGTAGGAAAGGCAATTGCGCGACGTTTGATACATTATAATTGTCTTTCCGTCAGGCCCCCTGGTGTGGACACTGCAAGAGCCTCAAACCAATCTATGAACAAGGTCAGATATCGTGGTTTTGATTACATCTTCTTTGTGCTGAAGCTTGTCACAAGTTGCGCGGGACTTCAAGCCCGAAAGTAATGTGGGTTTTAATCCCGTGCTGTGTTTTCGGCAGGGAAAACCTTGCTCACTCCAACATCTATCAGTGCATCGTTGCTAATATCGATGCTGACGCCGCCTTGAATAAAGAGCTTGCTGGCCGCTACGGTGTTGCCTCGTACCCTACCATAAAGTTCTTCCCTCGGGGTGGCAAGGAGGTGGAGGACTACGAAGGTGCTCGCACTGAAGAAGCTTTTGTCAATTTCCTCAATGAGAAATGTGGCACCAACAGAGCGGTTGGCGGTGGCCTCAATGATCAGGTATTTTTAAACGCCACACGTTCCTCTGAGCACCTGACCATCTGTTTTGTAGGCCGGTCGTCTGGCTGAATTGGATGCTATTGCCCAAAAGTTCTTGGCAGCAGTAGGCACTGCGAGAGATGTGGCCTACAAGGAGGGTATAGCGTTGTCGCAGGGTCTAGGGTCCGCGGCTCAATATTATGTCCGTGTGATGGAGAGGATTGTCAAGGACAGTGAAGCCTACATTGATAAGGAATCCAAGCGGTATGTCAGTCCTGTGGGTTCTTCAGGAAAGTTACCGAGTCCTTTTTTTCCTTTCCCAGACTCGCGTCCATTCTGAACAAGCGCACGCTGGCCTCTGCCAAATTGGACGAGATCAAGATCAAACTCAACATACTGAAAGCATTCGTGTCTCAGAAGTTGGATGATGCTGAGCAAGAAGAAGTGAATACTTTTGGAAAAGCCACTGCTGAGCTTTGAGTTCTTGTAGGTGTAAATACGTATGCTATGATCACCTCAAGCTGTAGCAATGCATTGCTATGAGACCGGACATTTGCTTCTACCTTTTCTATGGAATGTTCCCTGTGTGACCACACACGATGATTAGAAGGTTCTGGAGACAACCCATACATTGCAATTCTCCAACGACACGTTGCAGGCACGCGGGACAAAAAACATTAAATTAGACCGGTCACTACTTGCCAAACACCACGCTAAATTCATTTCTAGAATCAAGGCAAGACACGCGAGTGGCCTCGAGGATGGGCTAGATGCCGATAATCGGTGATCGTTTTTCCACATACCCGAATGAATTTATCCACACTGGTCATCTGTGGTTGCAGTAGACTTAAGATCCCGGGCTCCGCAAGACCCGTATCGATAGTCTCAACACGACTACACACGCCATGGACACCTCTGATATCGACGAATCCTTCGTCCCATCTCCGCCTTCAGATTCTGACGCAGAATCATCGCCGCCGCCGCTGCCCGTGCCAACGAGAGGTAGGGCAGATATGCTCGATACTCCTCGAACGCTTCATGCGGCACGGTTCTCAGCGCGCGAGGGACGTTGGATACCGACTACCAATTGCTCTCGTGGAGTAAGAGAGCCGCTGCCCACATGGATACGACTCGTTAGCTGGAACGTAGATTTCCAGACAAAGAACGCCAAGAAACGGCTGATGGCCGCGTTGCTGTGCCTCCAGCGGGAGGTATTCAGATGCCAGACACCGAATCAGCGACCAAATCCTTGCTGCATCTTGCTTCAGGAAGTGTCTGTCGGTGCATTCACGATGATCCTCACCAACGAGTGGGTGCAACGATACTTTGTTGTCGTACCCACATCTACAGACCAATGGCCGGCCAACGCAACGTACGGGACAGTTACGCTGGTGTCACGCACGGTTCCCGTGTCGAACGCGTTTACGATCGAATTCGGTAACTCGTCCATGATGAGGAATGCGATATTTGTGGACGTGAAACTAGGCGTGCCGGCACTGCCACACGCGCCACGGCTGTCCGACGGCATTGTGACGGTCCGTATCGCAAATACGCACCTGGAATCGCTACCTCGGGGGGCAGCGGCGCGGCCCATGCAGCTGAGGCTGATCTCGGAGGCGTTGCAGGAGTACGACCTCCATGCAGGGGTGGTTGCAGGGGATATGAATGCCATTGGACCGTCGGATATAACTATTGCGGAGGATGTGGGATTGATGGACGCATGGCAACACGGTGATGACGACGAGGAGGGATTTACTTGGGGATACCAGCCCAGAGAACGATATCCACCCGCAAGGCTGGACAAGGTTCTTTTCACAACGAGGGGGGGATTTGAGGTGGAAGAACCGGAGAGATTTGGCGTCGGGGCGAGGGCGGAATCCGGTGACTGGATCTCAGACCACTATGGGCTCATAACGACGCTGCACATCGTGAGAGAGGATGAGGGGATGGAAATGTGAGTGGCATATGCCTTCGTGCTTGTCCGCAGCACGCCGGGTGACGGCTGCGGTGATCGTTACGGGTAAAACATATTGTCGCTGGGTCTTTCCCACTTATCTCTGACCTGCACCCGCAGTCGTTTCTCTGTTTACGGTAAACTGGCAAGCGTATTGTCAAATGAATTGTTTGTGTTTTATCCGAGTCGTCGCGTGGTGTGAAGCTAAAAATAAATTTGGGCGGAGACATAAATTCCGAATGAGCTCACCCCTGCCAGCCCTTTTTCCTTCTTTCCAACTTGGCGCCTGTTTTCCAGTTGTGACCATGCTCAAGTCCACGTTCGCCGTTGTTGTCCTCTTCGTCGCTGGTGCCCTTGCCCAGTCCTCGTTCACCATCAACACGCCGTGAGTGTCGTCCTCGTAGCAGTCCTGTGATATCGTCGTCGTGTTCTCATGGAGTCGTGTTCAAAGTTCCAACGTGGTAGAGTGCCAACCCACTCTTATCACCTGGACCGGTGGAAGTCGTGAGTAGTTGTCGCGCGCCCTCTCTGTTCGTAACTTACCCTCGACAAAACTAGCCCCTTACTACCTGGTACGTCGTGCTATCCTATTCCTTGGTCGTGGATCAACCATGCGTGTGCCTTCTCGTCTTAGAGGTAAATTTCAGCCTATTACGTCATTCTTGGGCCTTCCTAATTCGGGTGTTCAAATAGTATTCTCCCTGGTGCAGATCCAACCGGTACTGCTATCGAGAGTCTTGGCCAACAGAATAGTACCTCCGTCACTTGGGTTTGCAACATCGCTTCTGGTTCGTACTCGAACGGTCGTTCTGAATGACCGCTGATGTCTTGCGACTAGGCACTTCCCTTGGTCTCACCCTCCGCGACAATACCGGTGCGACTGTCCAATCTGCACCGTTCACCGTTAACCCTGGCTGTGAGTACCTATGTATATCTCCTACTGTCCGTTAGGCTTAACTTGCCTCCAGCTTCGACTTCCTGCCTGAACACTACCTCCAGTAAGTAGAATTAGGTGAATGGTATTGCAATTTTTTTTCTAACGGATTTAGTTGCCGCTGGTCCTACTGCTGCTTCGAGTGCGGGTAGTGGCAGCACTCCCGCAGCTACTTCCCCCAGCTCTTCTTCGCAAGGCTCCAGGTAAGTGGGACCACACGGTTGTCCATAACGTCATCTTACGTGATTCCAGTGCTAGTGGTACATCTGCTGCCGCATCGTCCACATCTACCTCTTCCTCCACGGGTGCAGCCATGGCCAACGCTGCTAACTTGGGTGTTGCCGGTATCATTGGCGCTGCTGCCGTTGCCCTCCTGCTTTGAGCTGCGTCCTGGCAGTTCTCGCCATATAAAAGGATGATACCAGTTGATGATTTTTTTTTTGCATCGACACTTCTGTCAGCTTTTTATTCACTTGCACAAGGCTACATCTACTTTACATATTAGGTACCGATACACGAGTATGGTTGGAAGTGTTGGTTCCGTGCCTCCTGCCCTGCTTCACTAACTGCGCTACCGGTCTCACTTCTCCCATTCTTCTTTTTTTTTCTTATCGTTCGTGCTGCTGCCAGTCTTCGGATATTAGGAACTATTGTTGTTATCATAGTCCGTAACGGTTCTTACGATCCGAAATGACAGACCCTTATTTGATAGTTATCCCAAAATTCCTATGCAGCTACAGGGTAACTCGAGCGTAAACATGCGTTGACACCTTGTCAGCCCGAGAAAAGACGGCGAGGGAGGAGAGATTCAAGGTGCGAGAAGGTAGCGTAAGTGGAAGTCTCCTTCAGGGGCTTTTGCATAAGCTCTCTCGGTGGGCTGAAAATTAAGTCTCCGAACGCAGTCATCCAGCACAACGCTTTTTCGCCGTATCCTACGGATCACTTCACTCGATTCTTTGAGTTGACCTTGAACTACTACAAGGCACTCAAGGTAGCGCGCCGGCCCCGCAACTAACAAGTTAACTATCGACCTACTGTGGTTGTTTTCAATCTCCGCTCGGCCATAAAACTGAACGCGAAAATCCACCACTTTTCTTCTCACCGTTTACCTGACCACCTCACACGCCCTGTGTTCCGCGTACCAGTTATTGGCCCAAGCAACATGGAGGATATCGAGGATGGTCTAGAGGGAAAGAAAGCCTTTTTAATCGCTCTGCTCACGGACTCCTCACGTTGAGACGGAGTTTCATACCTGGGCGACAATCTTTCTTGACGGCTACCTACGCGTCTGTCATTGGTTACTTGTTTATCTACTTGTAGTATTTCGACAGATTCCAATATACGGAAGAGCTGAAGCTTCTTTGCAAAGATCTTTTCAACGTATATAGTGAGTGCTGGATCTGCAGTGCTACCGAGAACGCGTTCCGTGTTATTGAGTCATGGGCGTGATGTCTCCAGCAGTCCTAATTCTGACGGAGTGTCTTCAGTGTTTACTCGTTATCACCATACAAGTACTCGCAGGACTTGGTGCTTTAGGTACAATGCGGGTACAAGATATATCATTAGCATCAGTCTTCCACTGAGACGTCATGCCGCCCTTGGTCAAGCGCGGCTGACCCTCCTACAATGGGGTACAGCCGCCTGAACGCAGTTGAAACTTCAGATGTCCAGATCCACTGCTAACCCTCGCCGACCGAGAGACAAATGCGGAGGTTAGGCATGATGGTATTCGTTATAGGAGCCACGGCAGTTTGATACGACTTGGTAAGCTTGGTTGTGTTTGCCTGGCCATGGAACATCGTTTATACGGATCAACCCCCGCTAGACCTCCCCAACCGTCTCGGAACTGCATCCGTATTTTTCATAGGGGAGAGTCGCGTAGGGATGCCTAGACCTTCCCCCTATTCGGCTCAGTTTAATTGGATCCTGCGTGAATATACCACAATGACAGTATTTACCTGTGGAAATGAGTCCCAGTCGAATGTCAGCGGCTGAGAAGCGGGAAATAGGTTGATCCTCCGTTTCTTCTTTCTCGGAGCTGCATCTGTGTCGTCAAGCACGGCATCCTCCACGTCCTCATCGTACTGCGGTGACTTAAGCTTGGTCTTCTTGGCTTTGGATACCGCTTCGGAGGCTGGCTCTGGCGGTGGGCGCTTTTTAGGCCCGGGTTTCGACTTGGGCTTCGAGGGCTCGTTGTCAGACCGTTCGCCTCGCAACGGGATAAATACATCTCTTGTTTGTATATGCTTCACCTCCTTACTTTTACCCTTGTCCTTGACTTTGTCAGTTCCCTTCCTTTTCTTCCCCAGTGGCTGCTTCGCCGTCGGCACGTCGCTGTCATCTTCGACATCAAGGTCAATCACCGGTCGTTTGCCTTTGGCCTTCGAACTTGGCTTTCGGGAAGGGTCTGGAACGGGGGAAAGAGAGCGGATCTCGATGATCTCGATGTCCTCTGGAGCATCCGAAATAGGACTGGGACATTTAACTGGTCGGGCCTTTGGACGGGTCTTGGAAAAACTACCAGGCTTCAAAGATGATGCTTCGGCCGCAGGAAGAGAGCGAGTGTTTTTGGATTTGGGTTTTCCGGTGGTAACGAGCCGCTCATGGGTGACCACAACGTCCGAATCTGGTTCGTCGGCCCCTGAGACGGACGGCGATGGCTTTCTGTTCTGAGAGACAGGCGGATACGCTAGATTTTTAGTATATAGTTCTAGTAGCGTGAAGAAACAGGACACACCTGGGATTTGGCAGAAGCAAGTTGCAACCGAGTGTCGGCGAGCTCTAGCTCTAGGGTATTGATTCGGGCATTGGCAGCCGCCAACTGGGTCTCCGCTTCCTCCCTCGCATTCGTTTGCTCGTTTGCTTCGGTCTAGGGGTATCACGATTACCGTAAAAATAGGATCGTGGGCAGGGCGAGGTGGAGGGAAAGCTTTACCTTCCACTCTTCGAGAACAACCTTCAGTTTATCGACCCTACCTTTCTCCTTCCGCAACCTGGCATCCATAGCCTGGAATTCCTCCATGCGTACTTCCATCTCACTGATGCGCTTGTTCGCCTCCATTATTTCAGTTTCCAGTTCGGCTTTCTTTTGCCTCAGCGCGTCACCTTCTGCATCTTTTCCCTTTTTTAAGTTTTGCCAGTTCGCCAGCTGGGTACGAAGCTGATTGGTCTCGTCCTGCGCGGCTTCTAGAGATTGTTGAAGAGAAGCGACTTGAGCTTGTAACGCATCGCGCTGTGCCGTTAGTCGAGTGAGCTTGGACGTGGATGAGGTCGTCGCAGCTGAAGCATCAGCAAGGGCTTCTCGCAAGCGGCGGAGTTCCTCCTTAGGGTGTAATTCATCGGACCATGCGATGCGTAAGTATCATTCGGCAGGGGGTAACAACGCAAATCGCATAACGCACCTCTGCTTGTTCGCGTTGCTTCTGGACAGATTGTATCTCTGCCGTCTTCGCGTTTACTTCGCCGACGAGAGTCGCGCACCTCGCTTCCAAAGTCTGCGATACCTTTTCACATTGGACTCTCGCTGCCTCCGCATTGTCGTGCATATCTTCTAGCTCTGCGATCCGTACCTCTAGATCAGCTTCGCGTGCTTGAAACGTGGTGATCTTGTAATCACGTTGCAATCTCTGTAGTTGCTCTTTCCTTGCCTCATCCTGCATTCTGAGTACAGTGACGCGTTCGTTGCCGAGTGCGCATGCCATGCGATATTGTTGAATCCGGTGGCAGGCCTGCATAGTATCGCAACCCTCTACCCATACCTTCCTTTCGTCCATCCACTTCTGACGTTCACTGGCCCACGCTTTCCGGTCGGTTTCCCATGTACCACGTTCGGATACAACCGCTGCAGATTCAGTGGTAGTCCTTTCGAGCTGTTCAGTCAGCTTTTCTATTTCATTTTCGAGGGAACGTGTTTTTTGGACGAGTTCGTTTATATGCGTCTGCTGAGCAGCCACCATCGTCTCGTATGGGGTAGCCTTGGAACCAGTCGCCGTGGACGTGGTGAGGATAGGCGCAGTTGCCGGGGTAATGGGGGTGCTGCGGTGGGTCGCCAATGCGCTCTTTGACGGAACATCTTTTACAGACCCGTTCGGCTGAGTTTTCTTGACTGGCGAACGTGGAATCATCCTAACACCCTTGCCAATGCCTTTATTGACATGGTATACATTGCGATGATTATGTCAGCAACACATGTCAGGCATCAGTGTATGCTCGGGCCGTTAGAGGAAAGTGAACACAACTCGAATCGATTTCCTCATCGTCATAGAGTACCCACCCTTACTGACCTTTGACACCATATTGCACAGTTCCCAGAACTATGAGTCTCCGAGACTCGCTACGGATTTACTCGCCGTGGTGTAGAGAAGGGGTAACTTTGTAGGTAGCTCACAACGTATAACATTTTCGGACACAACAAGTCGACTGGAGCGCTGCGGGTAGCTCCCACAGTCAAGGTGATTGAAAGGATAAGACTCATGTCATCCTCCCAATTGAAAGTAGTATGACATAGCTAAACGCAGTACTGACTGCGGTATTGACTGACTCGACTGATCACTCATCAGAGTTCGCACGTCCGCGAAATTGTATCGAGCAAGTCTCGTTCAGTGATGTAGTAATCGAGAAAAGTCGACTGGTATGCATTCCAAACATTCAATTCACAGTAGGGTATCCAATTACTAGGAGCAGCGTACATACAAGTACATACCATAACGGCGGTCACCACCTCCCTAGGCATCCTTCTTAGTCCCCAATGACACCTAAGATCTTGAAAATCTCGGCCTGTCTCTCTCTGAAGGTCTTGATCTGCAGTATGCCCAGACCTAACGCGTTAACCCGGTTGGTGAATACGACAGCTCGGCCCTCGATGCTCCTCGTATCGCTCTCGTCGTCTAATTGGGTCTGATCATAACCAACGCCTCCTTCCAATATCTTCTTTACGCGCTCAAGTCTTGGCTCCGGGGGTTCCTCGCCCTCTTGGAGACACTGCACTGCATACAAATCATCCTCCTCGGTCATCTGTCTGACCGAATGCCCGATAGATACGAGTTCAGCCATCAATGGTTTCAGGTCGTCCGGGCACTCTGACAAGGCCAGTTCTCGCCCCAGAATTCCGACAATGGTGCCATCAGGAGTGACCGCTGTCGATGCAACGTCGAGGATTGCAAAGGCAGTGGAAGCAAAGTATGCGCGAGGTGGATCCCGCTTGAGGATACGACGAAGAGAGGGCATACGCTCCAGGACGTCGGCAAGAGCCGCATAAAGAGTCTCGCGAATAAACTCAATCGCCGGCGACACCGGGCTGAACAGTGTCGGTGAATAGGACCGCGATGTGGCAGATTTCTTCGACGGAGACGATGGGCCTGCACCGTCATACATGGGTGGGGGCACAAAGGAAGCTTTCACCTGAAGATTCGACCCTCCTCTGCCAGCGTCGAGCGCAGCCTGTAAATCGGAAGCATAACGGTCTTGGAACGTGCGTCTCTGCGAGATCTCTATTGCGACGGCACGGAGGTCTGCGGCGATCCCTGAGAGAGACGGGTCGGAAGGCTCTATTAGCGGAATGAGGCCACAGATGATACGGGCTAGGTCATGTTGAAGACTCGGGTCCAGTCCTTGTATCTTATGTACAGTAGATGCCCAGACGCGGAAGAAGGATAGGAAAGCGGGTGGACAGTTCGCTTCACTGAGATGGCGTGGTGGTGCCGATTTTGATCCTCTTGGAAGAGGGACAGAGGGCGGGATAGTCGTGCTCCTCAGAGCCGCAAAGTAGAGGCATAGTGCTGGACCTAAGGACAGCCAGGCATCCTTCAACGATCAACAACGAACTGTATCGACGAATTAGCTTACCTGTGATCATAAGATCGGCCTCGGCACTAGCAAGGATCTCGGGTTCTAGGAGGTGCTCGATCTTTGCTTGCGTCAATGATGATTTGAGATAACTGTGAAAGCTATCTTGGACATCCGTCTCTGATAGTTTGTCTTCTTCGTGAGGTGACATTGAGTGGTTCGGGGGTATCTACGACGAAGATAAATCCTTCGTGAACTGTATAGTATAGGCGTGGGCTGTGATGTGGGCTAACCGGTGCTGGCTGTGAAGTGACAAAGCACCCGAATGTAATCCCGGTGCTGTGCGGGGTATGACGCCGGAATGACGCTGGGCTCATCATCCCACACTCGCTCTGCATTATCAACAAACTTCCTCTACATCGTTGCTAGCAGTCGACTCCGAACATACACACTGCACTGAGAACTTTGACATACTGGACAGCTCACGTTCACTGTCGTGAGTGTTAGCTTCTTTTCATTCTTTGCTGTGGTCTCGGAACTTGGAGGCTGCGCGACCGAGCTTCTGGGGCGGACACGCCACCGGCGTCCGTAAGCTTCTCTATTACTGAGCACCCGTGTTGCAATGGAAACTGGTCGTGAGGCTGTAGAGATTCTTATACGGCATGTCACTCTATCAATTGTCATCGATTCATCAATAAGTCAGATGTACTACGTGAGTCGTCAAGAGGTATGTGTAGGTATCGCCAAAAAAAGAAGGTATCGCATGCAAGGGCATTCAAAAAATGCGTGCTAGTCGTCATCTCATGGATGAAGGTTAGAAGTGCATCAGCAAGGCATCCGAGACACAACGTCACCGTGGACAGGAAAGTCTCATCGATGCGTGTAATAGCCTAGGAGGCCACTGTCCTTCAGAACAGACCCCTACCAAGTGAAGTGCTCGGAAAAGCTAGCAGTGTACCAGGACCATCCAAACGGATCCGTGGCTCACACCCTCCATCGGCCCATATCAATGTCCCCGAACCGGAGCCTGTCAGCAAAGTTGCCTGTATCCTCTGTGGTGGTTTCAGCGCCGCTACCGCTACCTCCAGTTCCCGTGGTACCTGCAGTGGCCGTGGTTCGCGTGACCTCCGTCTCATCGGACGTAGTCGTTGCCCCACTTTGTATCGTCGGTGCAAGGACAGAACGTGCAGTAAAAGATGGCATCGGTCCTAGTACGGAAACGCGACTAAATCCGCCGTTGTCAGAGGAGGACGGCACAGAATAGTACGCGGAGCCACGTGCAGTTGGAGACGGCAGGTTATCCGTTGAATGTTGGCTACGTTCCCTCGCAAGGCCGAACGCCGAAACAGCGGGAGAAATAGGCAGGCCGCCTCTTCCACCACGCAATCGATGAGGTAACGATCCCGACTGCAGGGATCCTGAACTGGTCGTTTGGATTCCAGATTGCACCGATGGACGAGATGACACGGAACCAGATTGCACATTAGAATAACCTGAGCCCCTCGCAGAACCTGATGCGGATGAACGGGAATAGGGGCCAGCATAAGAACCCAAGGAGTGGAGCGAGCCTTGTTCAGAGAGGCCTGCCTGGTGTTGGTGGACCAGTTGAGGCTGGTGTCTCGTGAGCTAAAAAGCTTTATGACATTCTGAAGGTAAAGGACTTACTGTACCGAACGTTGTTCGTCTCTCACCGGTGTCCAACCCCAGGTCACGACCAATGCTTCGCCCGGCTCCAGCCATCGTCCGCCATCCTTCGCCAACAGACGGTGGATCAGCGTCGAGCACGTCGATTGTAACACTCGCTTCATCTGAGGAGCCCGTTATGACTGATAATGATTCGCGGAGAGTTCGCGATGGTGTCCCTCTGTTGGTACCTCCAGAAGCAGCAAATTGAGATGCCGGCGCTGGGACGGGCAGGTCCAACACATCGACACCTTGCGAGTACGGGAAACTGCCCCTACTGCCTAAAGAGCTGTACGGGTCTTCCAGTGCGTACGCGGGAGGGGACCCCAGAGGCAATGTTTGTCCTAGGGTAGCTCCACCACCAGTTGCTGGCGTCATAGCACGGGAAGGAATAGAGACGGGTGTCCCGAGACGAGAGACGGCATCGTGATATACGGTATTGCCTGAAACAGCACTCTTGGCGCTCACGCTTGAAAGTGGACGTTCGCCTCCAATAACTACGCTAGGGCGACTGCGACGGCGAGAGTGCGGTGCTTGAAGGAGAGACTGACTAGACTCAATATCATCGGGGCGACGACCGTTTGAAGAACGAGAGGTATTGTGCGAGGAACCACCAAACCAGCTCAGACGAAGCTTTTGAAGCGAGCCGAAACTAAAACTGCTGCGCCAACCGCTAGGACCTGCGACCGGGCTAGCTTCAGAATGACTGTGAGCCGAGGTCTCCGCACTCTCCAGCGAGCGAACTCCGACGTCCCGAAGCAATACGCGACGGGCAGTGAACACTTCCGATGCCTCCATGTCACTGGCGGGGTAGGATAAGCTGCGGAGAGATTTATCCTTCTCGATCACTGAAGGTGTCTTGCGAGTCGAATGCTTTTCGCTGTCAAACGGGGGTGGCGGGGGAAGTGGTGAAAGCTGAGGAAGCAATGGGTCGCTATCTTCCCCATGGGAAACACCATACATTCTCGGAGGGCTCTGAGGTTCCTCCTCATCGTCAATCCTCAGGAGTTCGCCAGGTGGAATGATATGTCCAGCCATCTCACTGCTCGCCCTTGCCGCTGGGAAGTACGAGTCACCGTATGCTTGGCCAATTCTTCCGCCGTCAGGCAGCACGACACCATAGTCTGTGACAGCGGAAGAACTGGTGTGGCTGGAGCCACCTGACCTGGTACTGCCGATCACCGGGGGAGCCGCACCCGGTGGAAGGGAAGGAATATTGGAAGTATGACGTTGTCCCCTGCCGGCACCGCTTTGGCTGCGCTGAAGGAATGAGTCGACTTCGTCGCCGGACCCGCGTGGAGAACCAGCACCAGCTGCCCTGTCGCCGTCGGTGCTTCGTGGCCCCGAAGGGTGTACGATTTCCCAATGCGTCCAGATCGGTGTTGGGCGGTAACCGTTCCGTCTCCTGTTTCCCCGCCATCGGATCAAACAAACCAAAAGCAACAGTAGTAAAATGAATCCCGCTATAGCACCAAAGATAATACCGATCAGTGCGCCTTTGGAGAGCGTGGACACTGCAGAAGAATGTGAAGTAGAGGATGGTGATGCAGTGGTTGAGACTGCGGCAGGCGTGGTGGACGATGATGTAACACTGGAAGAAATTAAAGATGACGTAGAGAGGGTGGGCGTAGATGAAGGAGATAAGGAGGATGATGAAGAGGGTGTCGCTGTGGAAGATGGGAAGATTGTCGCCGAGGAAGATGGGAGGGGTGTCGCCGTAGAAGGGGTAGGTGTCGCTGTCGGTGAAGCTGTCGATGGAGACGACGAAGGAGGGTACAAGCCACCATAAGTCCATGCTCCGTCCGTTCCGAGAGGGATCTAAAAGTCCATCAGCCGTCGAGTTCTGACCACCTACCGCTATCAACGGCAGTGCACCGAGTGGCACTAAGAATGGAACAGCAAGCACTGCCCCGTCTTCGAGCCACCTAACAAAGCCCGCGCTCCGGAGAGCGTAGAACACCAAAGCTATGGACCAGAGAGAACGGGACTCACGCTTGGACCGTAGTAGGTGAGTGGCAACTGCAAGGTTGTCGTGCTAGTTGTCACGGGTATACCCTCGGAGTTTGTTATCGTGGTTATCGACAGTGTCATCCAGGATGGCAGCTGTTGTGTGCCTGCCATCTTTGACGTGCCAAAAGGTGGGTTCAGAGAGAAAAAAGTTGATGCAATGGATAGATTATAGCACAGAGTAAATGTGGAGATGAGTGTCGTTCAGTGAGTGAGTGTGAGGAGACTCTGTGGAGCAGCAGTTATGTTGCGACTTCTATGTGACAGAATGCACGAGACACCTACACAGCCAGTCTTTTTTCGTCAGTGGGTCGTGAAGGATGTTCGAGGACAAGGAGGAGGGGGGCGCGCGTCGTGCGCACAACGAAGCACGTGGGTATTTTACACTCGGTTGACTTATCACGTGAGCCCAAAATCAAAAAAGACGTCTTCCGAGTTGCATTCGAAAAACAGAACCAACGTTTCACTGTATGATACATCTGTAGAGGATCTTTGCCCCAAATAAAAAGCCTATGTGGGTCGTGGCTAGGAACACCTCGCCTTGCTAGTCTGTGCTAGACATGCCAGATTCTTCCCCAAAACCTTCATACCGTCATTCATTATTTGCATGTCCCGATCCAGTTCCGCACGCCTGTCTGCCACAGCTTTCGAGAGAGAGGAATACGAAAGCATTCGCCCACTAAGATGTTGGAATATCTCACATCAGCGACAAGACAGAAGGAAGGCGGGAGGTAAACAAGTGACAAACGTAAAGTGATCCTTCGCCTGCGAAGGGTATTGCGCTGTAAACCAGCACAAACCTAGTCCGCTTACAAGCACGCACCAAGTCAAGCAAGTCCTGAAATTCCTTGGACAATTCTGCAATCCCCTTTGATGACCGCAGCAGGGAGAGCGACGGTCATTTACGTACCCTCACTCCCCCTCAGCCATTCTTCTCTAGTGCATTCCCTCCATCGTTTGCATTCTGCCTCGAATTCACTTTCGTTCAGAAGTTCGTCAAGGTCCATGAACAAGAACTCAAGCGTGGTCAGTGAGTCACGCTGCGGAGGGGGGCCAACCGGGACCGGCGTGGGCGGCATTTGTGGACTCGAAAACACCGTATAGTCCTCCACAGGGGCATCAGTCATCAGCGTACCACCTGCCAGGAAGACTCGAGAGTACCTCGTCGATGGCTTGTCTGGTTCTTTTCTGAGGCCGGCGCTCTTCCTGGTAATGATCTGAGAACGTTCTACTCTCCCTTTCGTCGCTGAGTCCGGGTGCAGCGTGCATAATCCTCTGTCCCTCAGCCATGGTGGCTATACGAGTAACGTCACCGTTCCCAAGATCCCCCACTACAGCCGGCGTTACATACACCCTCTCGTATATGCCACTGACGTTACCATTTTCGTTCATAGTCCCCTCAATCTCACCGGGGCCAAAGTGTGCATACCCAGGTACAGGGGCAGCTAACGTCAATGCAACAGCATTCTTACCGGTAGAGTTGACGTTGCCGCCAACGGTCGCCCGCGCAAGCCCCGGTCCAGCCCCTGACAAGCGCATATATTCGGGCGCAGCCTCACCTGCGATTTACATTGCAATGGTTAGCGCCTGTGAATCACGTGTATCCCTACCAGTGAAGCCGCCGTTGTTCTCGTTATCGCGCCTTTCTCTGGCGCCGTCTTCTTTGCTGGAGTTTTCTTCTATCTGTCCAGCTACTGCACCCCTAGCAGAGGCGAATCCTGCGAAGGGTAGGTTCCTGGGGACTGAGCTGCCCTCAAGGCCACCGGTGGGTGCCGCATCAGCTGGGTAAGGAACAAGCGAAAGCGGCGTCATTTCTGGTCTACGAATTCCGTCGAAACTTCGTCGAGGTTGCCGCATCCGTGACGTTGCCTCCTCTTCGGAGTGGACGGGTATATGCGTGTTAGGAGATGGCCTCGGGACCCTCTTCCCGAGGAGCCCAACAAGTGAACGGGCTTTCATGCCGCCTCCGGCAGAAGTAGAAACAGTCGCAGCATCTCCTGCACTTGCTTCACGACCTCGTCCGGACTCAAGTGCACCACTCTCCACGGATGAATTTTGGCGTGCCAGATTCGTCATGCCTGTGGAATGAGATAGAGCAGAACCCCTAACACGGCCATCGTCTGGTACGGATTTACCCGTGAAGGGTACAGAAGACTGAGGACGCTGCGGAACAAAGGCTTGTCTTGCACTCATGCGTGTTTGTGATAATGGACAAAGGGAAACGACGCGTCTGATACGATGCCATGTCACGCGAGCACGTGACCGACGTGCCAATTCCACCTCAATGTAACAGCGTAGATTTATTTTCATTTCCCTCACATCAGGGCAAGGAACGTGATACTTGCATTTATTCATTCGAGCTGGAAATTTAAGGACCAGGCGTCCACAACAGTAGTAATTAACATTGCTCCGTGTCATACTTTACGTGCTGTTCTACATCAGGACCCATGGCAGAAGTGAACCTATCGGTTGACAACCCCTTGTCGTTCGTTTCACCAAGCCCAAGATCCTGCAAATCCCCTTCAGCCTTGGGCAACCCTACAGGATTACTAAGGTTGGTGCATGTTTCAAATCGTGTCCCAGTACTTTGTTCGGTATCAAGTCGGGGTCGATTGCCACCTACCGAGCGTCGGGGGCTAACATAGGAACCTCCCGTGCTGTATAGATGGTGCCGATGCACGTAGTCCCCACCTGAGGCCCATATCGTTGCGCATAGGACACCAATCACGCTCACATAGCCGTTGGCGAGGAGCAGCACGGTGCCCACGTAGAACGAAGAATCGACTGTGATGCAGATGATTTGCCCGACGTTAAATAAGACTGGAAATACGAAGTTGGCGGCAGAGATAAAAAGTATTTGCTGTATCTTTCTTCCGACCTCGCTTGCTTGAGGGAGCGAAAACGTAAACGAGTCTACGCCATCGTATGCGTCAACATGCCATTGAGAGAGCTGGTCGCTCACCCAATGTCAGTCTCAATGGAGTTGTTCCAGCGGATTGGATGTGAAGTTTACGGAGGAAAAGCCCTGAGGAGTAACTGCTTCAGGTGAGAGGAAATCCCTTGGCCACGGAAGGCTCCATACAGATTATCCAACATTTGCAAGGCCCATTCCGTAGTGACATAACGGTTGCGAAACCACGTTATTTCTGCTTGCACAGTGAGGGGCGCAACGCCTGGAGCTGATACGAGATATTGGCGGATGTACAGCGACTGCGAATAGACCCGTCAAAATCGAACGAAATCACAAGTGCGAATGAAAATACCAGCACGACAAGACGGCCGCATTTGACACATATGGGAAATGCAAGCACGCATACTAGAGTGGATAAAGGGGTCCTTTCCGTGGGGTATAATGCGAGGAGACGTGTTAATAGTATGGAGTCGTAAAAGACCGGCGGGAACATGGCAAATATGATGGTCGCAACATACAACGATTCTGGAACAGGACTGAACGGTCGTAGGATGGCATTTCCGCTGACGATAAAACTTAGGACCCCAAGTACTAGAGCGAAACAGATAGCGATGACGTTGAGGCGGAAGATCAGCCGCCTGCGCGATTTTGCAGTCGAAAACACGAACAGCACAACCAGTAATGTGACGAGGCATGCACATAAAGGCGTGATGACAGTTATGAAGGTGAACGGGGCATGTATGTTCCGGACGAAGCTTGTGATAATCACCTCTTCGACTGTTGAATTGGCTGACTGAGACATCGTGTACCGCTGCGGAGGATAGGGAAAGTTGATGGATCAGACTTCCTGAATGCTGGGTCTCTCGGGAGGCCGGCTACTACTTTTGACACCTGACAAACTTTAACAGTTAGTTTTTCCTCTTTGAAGGTAAAGTACGTAGCATCTTGGAATTCTTTCCCATGGAGGGCTATCCTCCCCTGAAGGAACGGCGTTGGGTGGAAAATACTTGCGCTTGTGGGACATCGCGACACTTCCACACCAAGCTGTTCGTACCAAAAGGATTCGCAAGTTGCGATGAACACGAACGGCTAACTACATGGAAGTAATAACCACGTACGGATCGCTGCGTTCCGTGTCCTTGATACCCCGGTATTGGTCTCGACGTGTTTGCAGAGACTGCAATTCTTTAAGGACATGTTGCTCCCCTGAGGAAGCGGGTGAAAGTGAGGCTGAACACCTGGCGCCAGCTGTCGAAGGAAGGGGCATCATCGGGCTATCATAGGCTATGTCTTACGGCACACTTCGGAACTCAGGAAAACTTACGTTGGGAATGGAGACTTGTGGAGTGTGTTGTTGCAGTGCAACCACAACGAACCACTTTTATTGACGTACACTTGTGACCGTAGGCATCGGAGGAGTTGGAGGTGCCGCCTTGATTCTTGTCGCCATCCGACGTGGTCGATCCTGCAGTAGCAGTCACAACCTGGCAATTTACCTCGTCATGATCAGAAAGGAAAGGCATCAACTCCGCTGACATAATAGGTACTGAGCCAACGGTTCGATGAATATTGGACTTAAGTGGTTGTAATGCGACCCAAAAGATTATGACAGCCAACGCTATCACGTCTATCGTTCTCCAACTCGTTTAACGACTGTGCCCCTTACCTCCAACCTCTCGTTCTTCCTCCAAAAATCACTTAAAATCTCTGCAAGGCGAGTAGGATCATCCTGACAACCAGTATCAATAATTTAAGCAAATCGTGTCTCCCAGAACCACGACACGGAGAACAGTACTGACCTCATGCACCAAGTGTCCAACCCCACGGCCACTCATGACCTCGAGCCAAAATTTACCCTGCATTTGACCGATCATAAGGGGTGTGTCGAGACGTTCTGTGCCCGCAAGGACCAGTAGTCTGGCTGTCCGAATGGAAAGAAAGAGGGACGACAAGGAAGTAAACCATGCTGTACGAAGGATGCATCAGGCACAAGACTCAGAATGAACTATCGAATGCGATACGAACTTTCCCAGTAGGGGGCAGTAGACCGAAGTGGTGTCCGCCATCTGTATTCAAACGACTGGTTTGCGGGTGTGCATGAGGAGAGGCATGAATCCCTTGGGACTAGAATGGAGGGTACAGAGATCCGGGCCGAGGTGGGATTGTTAATGGCGTGAGTGTTGACACTGGACAAATCGATCAGTCATGACACAGGAGGTCATCTGTCAACCATCACAAGGTACTTACTGCCATTCAATGGCTTCTTCGATACTGTCAAAGCCCTCTGGTCTAGTGTTTAACAGCGCATGCATATGAGGAAGTGCTTCCATGGCAGTTCCTGTATGGCAGACCGTCAGGCGTTCATGCAGAGGCACCCACAATTCAAAGTGGCATACCCTCCACAACATCCAGAACTGCGACTCCAGATACGACATACTTCAACTCCTGAAGCTTTGGGCAAGCATGAACCACGACGGAGCCACCCATACTGTGGCCTACCAACTAAATTAAACGGGCTCTAAGCTCAAGATTATACGAAGTGCGAAAACTTCGTGCCATACCATAAATACAGGCGAGGTAGAGTGGTCGGGAAAAACCTTCTGAATGAAAGCGCATAAGTCATCGACAAGGACATTCATCGATAAATCTTCATCCGATGCGGTCGCAGTGGTCTTGCCTGTGAGGGATGATCATCATAGGCAATCTCAGGAAAGTAGGGATGGATCAAACCATGTCTTCTCGCATCGAATGCAAGCACTCCAACTTCTCCCTTCACCAACTCTACGAGCTCCTTCGCAAGACACGCGAAGCTTGTGCCAGAGTACCCAGCGCCATGGTGCATCACGAACACACCACCGCGTTCTAACCGTGGCGGTGTATAGTAAGCCCGAACATCGATGCCCCGGACAGGTAACGACACCTGCAGAGCCTGTGCAAAGTATCCGGACGGTGATATAGGGGCATAGGCTGGGTTGGGCATTTTCTTCGTGCGATTGTGAGGCAAACCGAATCTGTGGTTGTCATGGCACATTCAAAGGCCTATCAGCAAGATATTCTGGAGGGGAACACCCACGACGCTGACGGGCCCATCTGCGAGGGGAGAGATCCAAGAGAATCTGTTAGTTCGTCATCATTTTCATCTTCCTCTGTGGGTGGCTCCGAAAGCTTGGATAGCCGTGAACTGATTGTAGATCGATAGAGTTGGGACATGTTGTGTGTATCGGTACAAGACTGCAGAAATAATGGATGTGGTCATCAGGTGCCTAATCTGGAAAGCCGTCGACGGGTGCTTATTTCGTAGCAACCAAGACTCTGAGCTCTGCTACCCAGACACCGGGTCACCCTTTGAAAGATCCCTTTCTGAATGCCAGCCCTGTTAATGACGATCACGCGCGTTTGACCCGTCGAAGCCCCGTTAGGTTGTTTGCAAGCCTTGATATCCATAGGATTCACTAACTTCCGTCCCTTGCCCCCTTCCTTCAAGGAAACGATCGTTAGTTGCTATCGTCGATGTAGAAGGGAGACTGACTTCATCATGTATACACCACGCCAGGCGCATCCGTCCAGACATGCTGAATTGGGACGTGCGCTTCGGAAGGTCAGTCGCGTCGGATAGGTTGACGACCCACTGGGCTGATTGCTGTTGTCAGACAACCAGGTCGACGCTAAAGTCTATTGCAAAACACGCGTCAATCAAGCATCCGAAGGCGAATGAGCGAGCTCCCAATCTATCTACCCTTGTCAGCCCCCCCGCCGTTGCGGTGTGAGGACCGTTTGACAGCGAGGACGGTTACGAACGCACGTTCGTTAACCGTCTGCTGTTGAACGTCTTCTGCACAGCGAACAGGTCGTGACGTGCATAAGTCGACTGTTGTGGGTGGCGACTTTCTGTGAGCGGCATCTCTTCCTTGGTTGCGGAAAATGCATGTGGAGTTGATATGAATGACGAATAGATTCGGTGGAGGATGGTTTTCCTGACGCCCAAATGCTTTTTCTGTTTCTGTCGGAATAACTCGCGTCGGTCGCGGAGTGGACGCAGGACGGTGAACCGGCGATAGGTGGATTTTGGTTACGTCGAAGTTTAGGTGAACGAGATCAATGGGTCATGTCCAGTGTCGCCCGGAAATTTGCACTGTTTACAGAGGCTCATCACCAACCTTGTCCTTAGAAGCCTGCACAACAGGATATGTCCGTATCATCGGGGGGAAGCCTCTGAAATGATGATCCGAACTGAACAACGCGAAGACTCAGATACACATGGGGCCGGCGAAATCTCAGAACTGGAGAGTTGCAAGCGGTGTGCGAGTCTGCAACGACCAAGGCTTGCCGCGGAGCCCGCCCATAGCAACACTACATCTTTGAAGAAGACTATTCTAGCAGCCCAATGGCTTCAATGTTAATACAAGCTGAATAGTATTCCCGAAAAGAGTGCGTTGCGAGGGGCATTCGGAGCGCTGGGTTCGTTCCCGTTCATCATTCCCACTAGCGTCAAGTATTCCACCGGGTATTTTCCACAATTTCTGACCGATACCAGTGATCTCCCGGGCAGATTCTGTCGCGGTCAGTGTGTTGAAAACCGGCGCAAAAGTACGAGATTTCCTTCATGTCGCGCAGTGTTCACCGATAACCAAGACAGACATCCCACGGTATCAGGAGGGCAGCGCATACGGCGTCAAGACGCCGAATATCTATTAAAACGGAGTTTGAATGCAATAGCTTAAGCAGCTTGCGGAGGACCACCGTGCAGGAGAACTGGTAGCAACGCCAGAGATATGCGTTAGAATAACTAACTACTGGGAGATTGCAGGTAGTACATGCAAGATCATCACCGTAGCCGTGACAAATGTTCTGATGGTCTCGAAGCCCGAGGGTAGTATACCGCATCTAGCAGTTATTCGAGTCTGCTCCTGGTACGTTGGAGTGGGGGGAGCCAGAGGTAGATGCGAACGTGCGAGGCTTAGTCAGCGCGAGAGGTAGCACAAGAGATCACCACGAGCAACGAGGATAGACCACCTCAACACCGTCGACCCAACGCCATTCGACAGGCAGCGAGTGTTCAATCTCCAATGAGCGAAGTCCTTTCACGGTTAACACAGAGAATGTCGGGCAAGGTGCTTTTATGGCTAACGCAGGGGACATTCTTGGAACTGGGAACTCCACATGCGCTTCTTCGGCAGATTCTGCCGTACACCATCACCCTCGACGACAATGTTGATGCAGGAGATGTTGTCATCCGCACTCGCCATTCCACGATACATCAAGGAACACTGCACTCATCAAACAAAATAATAGCAGTAAAGACTTACCTCCAGATGGACCCAACCTCGACCAAGGTCAAGGCATTCAGGAACACTTGACAGCTTTACTCACCAGCACACAGCACATCAATGAAATACACATCTGGTCCCAGCTTCAGCATGAGAACATCATGCCATTGCTGGGAATAACAACCAAGTTTAACCACACAGTATCATTGGTGACGGAATGGATGGAACGAGGTAACGCACATGACTATGTGAAAGACGTGGCCGTGGATCCTCGCCCATTGGTACGCCGACATCGAGGTCAACCGTGTATGACGATAACCTGATAGCGCAGCTCTTGGACATCGCACATGGAATGAGTTACCTACACGACCTGGGAATAACGCACGGAGATGTAAAGGGGGTAAGTCACAGTGTTGCAAGTGTAGGATCTGAATGACATGCCCAACAGAGGAACGTGCTGATCTCAAGAGTGGGGCGTGCCCTCATTATTGACTTTGGGTCTTCGTACCAATCCAACCCACTATCTGGCCTTGACGTTGAGCGGTCCTGCGGTGGTTCACTACCGTGGCTGGCTCCAGAGATATTAGATACAGATACTGTCAGTCAACAGGCAGATGTATGGGCATATGGAATGACTGCGCTGGTAAGACATGCCCATTCACCATGAAGAGCTTTCGTACTCACATCGATCATATGACATTTCGCGCAGGAATTATTTTCACGAAGGCATCCATTTCATCAAGCACGCACTGAAGGACGTCTTATATATTGTATTTTGCGAGAACAACCAATTCGTCCGAGCATCGAATCAACCAACTTTCGGTTGTGTAATAATTGGTGGAACACGTGCTTGGAATGCTGGAAACTTGAGCCATCAGAACGTCCTGCAATGAATGATGTTTTAACCAGAATCAAGCTGTTCAACAAGAACGGAGAGGATGAGGGGCTCGAGTGAAAAGGGATGGCAGAGGTGGAGTCGAAATGGAGCAAGATGGGAAGGAAGAGGAGAGAAGATGTTGGGTGGACGGAATGAGGGAACAGAAGAGGGCAGAAACAGGAAAGGCTGTGGTCAGGCAACGATCTAAGCTTGCCAATTGTGTATTTTGTTTCCAATAACGTGACAACAGTTGAAACTTTTTGCAAATTGAGTAAAGAATTACACAAATTATTACCACACGAAGCAGTCTCCGTCCACCCTTCAGCTGTGCTTTGTCCGTCCAACGAAATATAAGCATATAATGAAATGTCAGCTACATAACTTTCCAGGAGGTTTCCTTAACATGAATGTAAGAATCGGGCGCTAATTGGCGGTGAACGACATGTCCAAGATGGGACATCCCTGAGGGGTTCGGAACTGCGGTACTACATTGGTGACACGTGCGAGGATTCTGCAGACCATGGTCACTGACCACGTGCTGTTTGCCGAGCACTCCGACAGTTCATAGACTGTAGGAAGTGGTCCACTGCGCTGTGCAAGCTTCGGCTCGAGGGAGCTTGCATACATACTACCTCTGGACAAGTAGTGCATAATGGACGGGAAATTCACGATGGCTTAAGTCCTGTCCTTGTAACGCGAGCCTGGTGGGCACGTCACGGCACGCTCTCCCCATGTTATTATGTAATTCATAGGGCATTTCCTATTTTGGATGATCTCTGAGTGAGATCTTGATCGGACTCCCCTAGGGTATGTAGAGCGTAGCATAGATGACCAAGTAAAGTTAGATTAATTTTGTAAGTTTCATTTACTGATCCAATCCCGGGTAGCTATCAGGTGGGGCTGGTATCCGGTAGTACGTACAGAAATACGTAGTTTGTGACTGCCTACGCCGAAAAGGAAGGAGCTTCCGTTGCTGTGCTGATTTGGTACCCACAATTAGGGACTGGTTGAATTCTGCTGGCAGGTCCCCTCTACAAATAGGTAGGCCACCTCTTCACAAAATGTGGCCTCGCCCACCACGATGTCCATAACCACCCACCACATACAGTAACCACCTGCACGCGTCTGGAATTTGTCCTATTGACGGCGCGGAGGGTGAAATGAAGGGAATTCTAGGGTGTCCAGGAGTTACATTCAGTGGCACAGCATACCGCCGATAACCGTGGGACTGTGAAATGAATTACCTTGCTTGGAAAGGGTTCTACCGCACCTGGGAACCGTCGTACGACGGAGAAATCTCCCTATCTTGGCGAGCCGCCGAGCCACAAATGTTGCGGAGCGTTTGTGAGTAGACCACACGACTCGCTGTGGCTTGAGGGCGTCATTCAATGAGAATAGACGGAATCATTTGTACGACCCAACGAACAACGGTGGGGAACATCGAAGCCATCCGTGGGAACTATTCGCCTACCTAAATATCTACTCGGCGCCCTGCCTCGTTATCAGCAGCTAGTGTTGCCGCGAACCAGACCAAGTCGAATTGAAGTGGTGGTTCGGCCACACTTCGACCTACCGAAGTGTAACGAACTGAGCTCGAACGAAGTCGCTAAAAGTTCCATCCAACGCGATGCTGCATGATAACAAGGCAAAACGTCGAGTAGAGCCCGTTATGGTACTACATGCCACTTCGGTTACAGTTCGATTCACACTTCGTTCTGCTTCACACGTCGAACTGTACCAAACTGACGCAAAATCCGAATCGAAGTGAACTTACTTCGAGTTGAGTTCGGTTCGACGGCAACACTATGAGCAGCAACGCAATATTTGGATGGAACGGTTAGCGGCTTCGTTCATCGAAGTTCAGTTCGTTACACTTCGGTAAGTCGAAGTGTGGCCAAACTATAGTAAATTGCAGCATAATATGTTTCCCAGTTCAGTTTTGAATAGCTTTTGATGTACCGGGTAGGATTTTGTCGGCACTAATCCAAATAGAGCGGCTGGCAGATGGCCTGCGTTCGAAGGCTGTGTTTGCGGATTAGTACTACGAATTTGATTCGACTTAGTAGTCTTCGATGTCCCCGCTACGTTATTGGTCGTCGTCCCCGTCCGCTAGCTACATCCAACGAGTCCTTTTCCGCTCGATTGAAACCGCTGCCTCATCTTCCACCCAGCCAAAGACTCACTTCAAAATCACCCTCCGTCGTTCTGCCATCGGTCTCGGCGAAAAGAAGAAAGAGACTCTTGTCTCGCTCGGTCTGCACAGACGCATGCAGACAGTTTACCATCCCCACACACCAGAGACGGGAGGAAAGATACTGAAAGTAAAGGAGCTCGTCGAAGTGGAAAACGTTCCTATCGGTGCCGTCCGCACTCAGGAGCAACAGCGGCATGAGAGGAAAGCACCTAGAGGGTATGCTGTTGCCGGTTCGAGAATGAGGGCATTTCAATGGGAAAGGACGAAATGGCAATAAAAGACAACCTGCAGTGGTGGGCGTGGTCCTTCTGTCTTCTTATATCCCTAGCAACGCTAATTTTTGTTGAAGGCAACTATCCCGACGATACATGGTGTGGTGTGCTGCAGCGACCACTCTCTTCACTTCGCAGCCTCGCAATGTGTTCATTTCCGGCCTTTTATAACACGGGTAGCGGTAGTATCTCATGTACTTTTCCCACTGAGCAAAGTACTGCTGCTATGAGGACCTAGATCACTTCCTCCAAATCCCCTCTCTCTTCCCTAACTCTTACGGGCAGACCGGCAAATTTTGATCGTAATGCTTCGTACTTGCGCCTCTGGCTCGGTGACACGCTCGGTCCGATCTTGCCAACCGCCAACGCAAAATCTCTTTCCGTGACGAGAACACGAGGCTGTTCTTGTTTTCCCCGGGGTTCTTCCATTCCCTCGAGGGAGCCCAGCACTCGTCTCAGCGCAGCAACACCAGCTTCACGTATAAGAGCCGCGATGTCCGCTCCAGTGTACCCTTCACAGTGATCCTGTATAAGTTTCTCTGTGTGGGCCAACACCGCTTCGCCCTGCAGGGGCACCCTGCGTACAAGAGTCCGTAGAATTTCGGTGCGCTCCTCTGCGTTGGGAAGGTCGACGTAAAGGAGCTTGTCCAGTCGTCCGGGTCGGACCATCGCAGGATCGATCATATCTGGCCGGTTGGTGGCAGCAATAACATAAACCGACTTGCGAGCGTCGAGACCGTCTAATTCTGTGAGCAACGTGTTCACAACCCGCGCAGACGAGTCGGACTGTACATTTGGATGCGAATACAATCAGAACCGGATTTTGGTGGGTGAACGTGTTAACACACCAAACTATCATCTCTCCGTGGAACTAGAGCGTCCAGCTCATCGAAAAAGATGACGCAGGGTGATGATGCTCGTGCACGCGAAAAGACTTGTCTGACAGCCCTCTCACTCTCCCCAACGTACTAAGTAATGGTTTTAGGAAGTTCTTACATCCATGTAAAGAAACACAGAAAGGAAAACATACTTTGTTCAGTAGTTCTGGGCCTTTTACACTAATGAAATTTGCTCTTGATTCATTAGCCACCGCCTTCGCAAGTAACGTCTTTCCGCATCCAGGTGGACCCCATAGCAACACACCACACGCTGCCACGATGCCCACAGCACTGAATAGTTCGGGTCGTCTAATGGGCTGGACGATGGCCATTTGGAGTTCCTCACGGATACCACGTAAGGCACCAACGTCAGCCCAAGTGACATCCGGAACTGTTGCGAAGCCTTCCCGCTTCGATGAAGGTTGTACTTGTGACAGCGCTGCACGGAAGTCCGACGACGTTATACACAAAGGAGCGAGTTGTGAGGGCGTGAGTGGTGATGGGTGTGCACTCAAAAAATGAGCGATGGAACTCGAAGACAGTTGTGAAACCAGGGACGAAAACGGTGCCGGGTTAGAGACGGCTTCCGTTGCGGGCGTCTGATGGTCTGAGTCAACGGCCATCGAAGTATCTCCACTTATTTCTTCTTGGATACTGGGCAACACGAGTGACCCATCCTTCAACTCCTGGAATATTCGCTTGACTGCGATGACCCCTGCTGCTCCTGTCAGCGCGGACAAGTCTGCACCCACGTACCCTGGAGTGGCCTTTGCCAGCGCAGCAAAGTCAAAATCGCCTTCAAGTCGGAGCTTGGCGCATAAAACGCGTAGAATTCTACCATGCGAGGTCAAGGCCGAAGGAGTCCTCAAGAAGTAATCACTAACTTCTGCCGGGCTTCCTCATCTGGAACACCCATACTGACTTCGTGGTCAAAGCGACCCGCTCGTCGGAGTGCAGCGTCGAGAGAATCTGGGCGATTTGTAGCTCCAATCACCATTACCGGTTTGTTGTCGTTTTTCTCCCAAGACATGTCTAACGATCAAATCCATTAGTTAAAGCATAACCAGCTCAGGAAGTCCAAGACTCGCCATCCATGCACGTCAGGAACTGAGCTACAATTCTTCGCTCCATTTCTCGTTGGGCACTTTCTCTTTTCGGAGTTATGGCATCTATTTCGTCAATGAACAGCAGACAAGGTGCAGCACGCTTGTCGCGCCAAAGATGAGACTGCTGCTCGGTACTTAGTGTATTAGTAGAACGTACTTTGGCCTCCTCGAAAGTATCTCGTAGAGTCTTCTCCGATTCTCCAGACATCCCAGAGACGATGGATGGCGCAGAGATATTAATGAAAGGCACCCCGAGTTCCTATTCAGTCTCGGTCCATGCACGCAAAATTGCCTAATGACAATAGCGCACTCACCCCAGCAATTGCGTTCGCCAACAACGTCTTTCCACACCCGGGAGGACCATGGAGGAGTACGCCACGAGGGGGTTGAACTCCCGTATGCAGGTATACTTCTGGATGGCACAAGGGCAATGCGACAAGTTCAAGCATCTTTTCCACACACTCGTCAACACCGCCAAGATCAGATAGTCGAGTAGCTGGCGGTTCGTAGGTTTGCAGGGGATCACCGCTGCTACTGGCCCTCATCCGCTTGTTGCTTTGCTCCGCGGTACGACTCGTTCGCAACCTACGCTTCGAAGATGGTCGAGCATCCGTAGAGGATAAACCTGAGGTCACTAGAGCAGGTGTAGTGGTGGTATTAGAACCTGGTTCAGCAGGGTCCTCGCTCTGAATCTTATCCTGCAGTTGTACGTCCGGGAGCTCGTGTACAGGGGGTGGAGCGATAATGGTTGTCGGATTAGCAGCGGGAACCGCATTGAGGTTTAGCTTTGCCTTTCTATGGGTCGACCACAAACTCTGCATTGATTTATTGAGTGCGTTTGAACCCTGCCTGAGATCATGAACTGAGCACGGAATAAATTCACGAATGCGGCTCACATCCATGGTATAGCGTCGTTATGTAAGGACAACCGTATTGCAGAACTAGCACCTAGCGCACTGTCAAAAAACGTCCGGACTCAAAGGGACGGCTCAAGCCAGTTGCCAGGCTTGCGCTGGAGTTTCTAAGTTTCAGCCTCCAAAAGTTTCAAAGCTCAATCTGGCACAGCCACAGTGTTGCACGCCGAATTAAAGTTGATCTCAAGACTAGCCCCCGAGTGTTTTGTGCTTATCATGGATCTCCGTGGTAATCCAAAACTCGATGCTGGAACTAGGTATGATTATGACTTGGAGCAGGTATCATTAGTAGCGCTACAGATCAATGCTTACATCTACTAATCCTCTTTGACCTCATCACTCTGCCGGAGGGGTCTACAATTGGCAACGGCGCGTCGCCTTTTTCCTCTTCCGCCCGGTCGTGTCTGGATCACCAGACTCTGGCGGTTCAACACCCAGCATCGCCATTAGTCTGCGCTTCTCTTCCACCTGTACCGGATCCTCGTACGTCACACGCATGCTTTCGTCCGGTGGTTGCATGACTTCTAACAAGTTAACATTCTCGTAGCATGAGCTGTCAAATTCGAGGTCTAGCGCTGGTCGAGGATGAGAAGATAAGCCGGTGGGAGAATCTTTTCGTAAGTTGGTCTGGAAGAGATATCAGAACGTGGATTTGTCTGCCTTCAGAGGCCAGATTATTACCTTCAGTGGCGGGGGCGGTCTTGGTCGTTTCCCTTTACGCGACTGTGGTACGGAATCTTCGTCGGACGACCGTTTTCCGAGAAGGGTTGTGAGAGTCTTTTCAAGCGCTTTGGCAACATCACCCAGACCTGGTCCATCTGCAAAGGGCGGTTCTTCTGGAACTGAACTAGGCAGGAGTTTCATCGGAGATGGTGACTTTGACGAAGGTATTGTGTCTCCGCCATGCGAAGATAGAACAATAGGGGAGTGGTGGAATAAGCCGGAGCCAAATTGCCCAGGCGACTCTTCCGGGACAATAGGAGGGATATCCGGTGGAGAGCTACTCTGGGGTGGCGGTCGGGGTGGAGAGGAGGATCGCGGCGAGACGGATGTCGTGTGCTGGTGATCACAATTCAACAAATCATTTGGCACGCCGAACCAAGTATCCTCATCGATATCCGCGTATTGCACTGTATCTGGCGAAATCAGACTCCGTTCGCCTAAGCCAGTGTTCCGGATTAGCTTCGGTCTCTTTGAAGGAATCCGTTGACTTGAGGACCCATCCTCGCGTGGTCGTAAGAGCTGATCTCCGCGGAGAACGACTCCCTTACTATTGGTAACCTCTCCCATGAGAACGTCAACCTCCCTTCCCTTTCCCTTATCCACTTTGGTCCCGAGGGTAGCGTTAGCATTTCCTGAGGGCGGGTGGGAAACCAAGTCGTTCTGAAGATAAGTGACTAAGTATCGACCGGTGTCTGGGACGGATCCATCGCGTGCCATAGAATTCAGCCACTCCATCGACACGACTGGTATCCGCCACTCCAGGGCTTTGTCAAACTTTGCTCCCTTCGCGCTCGGACATAGCAGGTGCGTGGAACGGCGGGAGAAAGTCTGTGCGATAGTGATTCCTGAGTAGTGTGAGCAAAGACTTGAAACGTCGGTATAATGGTACCAACCAAGCGCACGGAGGAGTCGACGAATCCAACATAGCTCAGATTGGTCGAGACCAGACAAGCTCAGGAGGACATTCTCCGCGCCTAACAGCCAGTGAAAGTAGTATGAGTTTCCGTTCAGCTTGATCAGATGGCAAAAACGAACCCGGAATGGGAGTAGGTATTGCTAATGGTGTGAAGGAAATATTCTCTTTCGGTGTACAGATCCGTTCAAAGAATACGGAGTGCTCGAGCCAACATTCCGTACGATACTTTGTACGTTCCACCTCATCAGGTTCGTCCCGGTAAAGCTTACTCCCACTACAAGTGCCACGTCAATTGGGAGTTGAGAAAGCAATCTTGTCAAACAGTACCTGATAAGCCGAACGATGATGAAACTGACTTCCGACATGTCATCGTCGGTAACTATTCCACCACCATTCTCAATCGCTGAACGGACGTTCGGACATCGCGCCTCTCCGAGTAAGCGAAAGGTGTAACCCGCAAACAGAGTCGCTGTTGTGGAGTTTGCTTGCTGATTCACAGAACGACTCGACCCACTGCTATCCGCGCTTTCTGATACCTGGGCGAGAACGGAGGTCGTCGGCCTGAACGGTTGCCGGAGCAGGGGCTCCCTCACTGCGGAGACAAACGAATTTGCACGTTTGAATGTTGAAAGGACGCTCTGTTTGGTCTTGGTTTCGCCATCCAAAGGGCCCCGCGGAAGTGGCAAGGGAGTTGACAACGGTAGGGGCACAGCTTGCGATTTTGATGGACTACGGACAAGTTTTCCACCCTCTAGTTCAAAACCTCGAGGTTTAAGGAGACCCTGCCAGAGATGGAGAGTAACTGCAGGAGCGCGCTTGATGGCCGCATCCTCTTCCTCATCAGGGTCACTGGGAAGGTGGTCGATGACCGTAAAAGTCGATCGTGGGCGCTGTGGAGTGATCTGCACTTCCCGAGAACATTCAGTCGGATTACTATCCGACGTATTATGCAGGTCCACATGATCACCAGCGCCGGATTTCTCGGCCGGTAACGTCGACATTCGCTCTGAACCATGAGGCATACGATTCATTTCGGAGCTGAAAAACGGCTCACTTCCATGTAGTGATCGCCGTTGCGGCCTTGGACGCTTCACATGATACTTCCTCTCGTCGAATCTACCTTGAAAGTGACTGTTGGGCTTCTGTGAGACGGTCAGTGACAGAGACTTACCACCAAATTCAAGACAATCCCAGAACCACTCCTCCCACACAAGATGTATGCTTGCCTCACCGCGCTGATTGAATCTCTCGGCGTAACGCATCTTGTCTGTCTCCACATCACCTGAGCAGAGAAGATGCGTGACCTTAACGGGTCGTTCAATATTCTTGACATACAATCCTTGTTCAGCTGCGAACAGACGGCTGATCTCAGTACAGCGGTCCGCGTCGTCTATACCAGACATGGACAGGATGACGCCAGAGAATACGGGGAGCCGATGTTTAGACACGCTCTGGACAGATGTTAACATAGCGCCACTAACGAATGACAACCGAACCTCTCGGAAATCGACGTCATCACCACGTAGCCAGATAGAATGGGATTCGTTTATCCATTCAGGAGTCATGATTGGGATCTTACGTTCCAAGGCGCACTACACAAGTTGAGCATTATGAAGGGACATATGTGAAAAGCTATCGGGCTTACCGTGTACTTTGCTCCGCCGTGAACGTTTGCTATAAGATGCGTAACTTTATCAGTAAAATCGCTGTTTGACATTGCTCCAAGTTCAAATGCTTTCTTGAACAATGTAGGCTGTCATGATACAGTGTCATAACCTCCCACCTCCGCAAATTGATCAAACGCAGTACACACCTTGTCTACTTGACCGGTTGCGCACACGGTGACGCCCCTAAAAGGTCGTGGACACAGGTCCACCATACTCGCATTTGGGGCCATTTCAGAGTCGGAACTATTGTCGGGCCATGGCGCGCCTCGATCGCGAGCATGCTGCTCCGATGGTTGGGCAGGTCGCAGCTTGACATTTGGAACCTGTGAAGTCGATTTGCTGTAAATGGCCCGCAACCCGGCTGGCAGCGTCAGAACTGACCTTGTGCGATTTGTTCCTGCGTCTCATCGCCAACTCATGGAGTCTGTGTCCACTCGTTAACCGCGTCTATGACATGAATCACGTGGTCATCTCAGGGCAGGCTTATACGCGCTTGAATCTACTCCTATGGACCGTCACCGAATCATTACACCGCGAAATACGAATGACCTCGGGTGCGAAGGATGGTTCGGTTCAAAGTGCGTACAACTGTACCGACCTCAACAGGACATATCTTAATGGTGCACACAGAATCGGTGGTTCTTAGTTGAATTCATCACTGTTTCGACCGAATCGTCACAGCAGCCTTCCCTTGACAATAAGCAGATCTACTCCGCCCTGCGACAGAGTGTGGTATCCAACTTCGGAGACACAGGATGGGGTGCAGTTGGCACGTCGCTCACCGGTATGTCTTCTCATTCGTTAAAGAGTCTCTTGTCCGATTGCGCAGTCAAATATTTCTCCCCTACCACCAACATCTGCATCATCCGTGTGGCGCGAGATGAACATAAACTGGCTTGGGGCGCGATAACCCTACTCACCTCTGTCAACGGTGTACGCATTATTCCCCATGTTGTTCACGTCTCAGGTGAGTAACAACTTTGGCTACCAACCTTTAATCCGTCCTTCTCTGCAATGCCAGCGACTATATCACACATCGATGCCTTCTAGGTACCATCAAACACACTCAGCTAGCAGCGATCAAGCATAATAGAGAGGTTATCTCCCGCTTCCGGGCTCGAGCGAAGAATCCCGGTATGAGACTTCGTCAGCTTTAACAAGCTCAGCATATGTATATTCTGAGCCATTCCACAGCTGCATACCACGCGCAGGATTCCTACGAGCCTTACCTGGCCCAGAGTACGCGTGAAATCGAGGTCTTACAGGAGTAATATTATAATGTAGTGTTTCCCCCAGTCGGTATTGGGATCGGGATTCCAGTTGGTTAAAGCAAATTGGATGGGTATGAAGGTTGCTTGAAAATACTTTTCTCCTTAACCAGTGGTTGACTGTCTGTGCATCACAACGCTGAGGGAACAAACGTACAGGTACACAAATGCACCGAGTAGTCCCAAGTTCAACAGTTCTATAGGTCTAATCTGTCCCCTTGAAACGGGGCACCCTTTTGACATCTCTAGCATTACTGGTTATAGTTTCGACTCCATCCATGCTCTCACTCCAACGTCTGATGCCATCTGGTTCCACTCCTTACCGTTACGTCGTGCATCTACAATCCCACGTTGCGCCCAGGCGACAATACCCTGTATCAATATCTCAACGTCTTCGCGCGTATGTCCTGCGTGCAGGCATATACGAACACGTGACGTCTCCCGAGGGACGGTCGGTGGGAAGATAGGCTTTGTGTAAATAGCGATGGACGCAGGCGCGTGTTGTGTGTTCACACTCGAGCATTCGGACGGGGAGAATGCCAAGAGGAAACCCGACAGCGAACGTGGCTCCGTGGTTAGGAGAGGTATGATCTGTGAAGAAAACTGGAAGGGCTGGGATGAGGTCCGGGTTGATCTCTGTGGGGGCTTTGTAGGTTGCCTCCTGTCGCACCCTAAGGACTCCCCCGGTTCGTCGGCTCCCCAGAGAGATTCATGTCCAGCCTCTTGATACTCATACTGCGACTCAGTAGACGAGCACTCTTCGAGGTGGTCTGGAAGTCTGAGGAGCATAGGAGGAATGTTTTTGAGATGCGCACGAATGCGATTCACGAAATAGGAGCAGAGTTCCATCAAGTGTGCAGCGAGCTACCGCGAAAGAGCTCAACAATCATGCTGCGAACAGTTGGTAAGATGCCTACCATTTCTGTAGTTCCATCCTCGAGCAGATCAAATGAGCATCCAGCTGCGACGACACTCGCGTTTGTGAGTGCAGTGGTGTATATGAAGCTGCGCGCGTAGTTGAGGAGGTAATCTCTAACCAGCTCTGTAGTCAATAAAACAGCTGAATGCTAACTGAGTTCAGCATCTTCAAAACCCGACTTGATTGACTTACCTCCCGAGGCAGCCAGAGATTTCCCAAAAGTGTGCAGTCTAGCGAAGATCCTTTTTTCTAACCCAAGAGCGGCGACCAGTCCTCGCCCCTTAGGTCCATAAATCCCCGTCGCATGAGCTTCGTCTACGATCACGTATCCGTTTCCCAGTGGAAGCATCTCTTCCACGCAATCCACGATGTCCGACAGCGGCGCGAACGTCCCATCCATACTATACAGACTCTCAACAGCCACGAAGACACTTGATTTTCCCGTTTTTAAGTCTTCCCTGTGGGCAAGGGCACGTCTTATGGTGTGCCGGAGAGAGGGAACGGAGTTGTGTGCAAAAGAAACGAGGGAATCGCGGGATAAACGGGACGTTCGCATGCCATCATGCACAGAGGCATGGATGAGTTCGTCGTATATGACTACGTCGCCTGGCTGGGGAACTGCTGAGAACAACCCGACATTCGCGTCGAACCCGGAATTGAAGAGGATCGCGGCTTCGGAATCAAAAAAGCGGCGGAGACGCTCCTCCAGAGCAGCGTGTGCCGGAGCCGGAACAAGCAAGCGCGAGCCACCGGAACCGAGAATGTCTGGGGCGGAACTGAGAGCACCGAGAACTGCCCTACGAAGGGCGGGTGACCGGGACAGCGAAAGATAGTCGTTGGAAGTAAAGTCAATCACTGATTGCTGGGATGTTACTATCTGAGGAAACTCCGGAAGACGGCGCCTGATAAGACGCTCGTCACGAGATTTGAGCGCAGCCGAGAGTTTCTGCGTCAATGAAGGCATTTTTTTCTTTGGATACCTAACGCGGGTTAAGAAGTGGAGATGGCAGCTCAAGGGAATATAACCTTGAGCTTGTCCACCTAAAAGCACCTAACTATGAGACCTTACAACGTTCACTGTCAACTAGTAAACTCGGACTCGGAGATAGATCGTTCTGCATACTCACAGCCGGTTTTTTCACAGCTGCCAGGACACCGTCTTCAGTTGCAAAGGTCCTTCAAAGCCTTCTGTTCATGGTACGATGACTGGCTTTCAAAATAAAATCTTCGTACGCCTCAATCTTGTCGACCCGATATGAAATCAAATCGAGGTCACATGCAATCACTCAACCCCCTTCTTACGGCTTAGCGCCCTTTGCCTTGCCGGTGACCCGTGGCGGTCGGTCATAATGAATCCGTTCGAACCCTCGATATCCGATGGCCAGTCCACGGACTTGTACACACGAGTCAGCAAAAAAACAGTCGCATAACGTGCCTGAGCTGTGTTGATGCGGTGATTAACTGAGTAAGCTGACAGCATCCCACTTCATGTCCACCCTTCCTCATCGTCAGAGCCGTCGTCCCCGTTTGTCGGGGCTGATCCCAACGTGCAAGGGAAACAAGGAGTTTCAAAGGTTTTCCAGAGCGGATCAAGTGACCTTCTGGGGAAAAAAATACCTCGCCGAAACACGTGACATACAGCATGAAAATAAACTGTCATGTGTACGTCCGGAACCTGATCCAAAAGCGCCGAGTATTGCTGCTGCGGGCGCAACGTGGCTTCAAAGTTGACCATTTAATCTCAAATTCCTCTTGCCTTAATGGATACAATGGATACAATACAAGATCCACCCTGGATATAAGTACGCGATGCGAAGAATCCTCACTGCTTGGAGTGTCTCTCACACTCGCTGTACCTTTCTTCGATTCCCAATGAGCCCAGAACCATCATATCTCCCTGTAAGTGCGGTTTTCAGTTTCTGATTTTTACGGAAGAGTGCTTGGGTACTGACCTGACTGCATCCACAAGTCAATCAAAGGGAAGCCAGGCGTTTTGATCGATTTCCTCATCGTCGGTGGAGGGATCACAGGTCTGGCGTGTGCCCTGGCATTGAGGAGAATTGGCCATCGCGTCATCGTGCTTGAGAGACTGGTCGAAGAGGAGATTTCCCGCGTATGTCAAGGATCATTCTGTTGCGGGCCACTGCATCTGATAATTTTCCTCCAGGTGTCGAACGGAGGGGGAAGGTTACCCCCCAATGCTTCCAAGATCTTATTTCAGTGGGATCTCGAAGCTGCTTTACGGGAGTTTGCGGTATCATCTCCAGGGGTAGAAGTCATGAGATGTGGGTTCTCCGAGCGCTGAACACGAGCTGAGTTGGAGCTTTATGTGCGACAGATGATACAGGCGACCTGCTGGGAACTCATATCTGGGAAGAGGAAATCCTCCGGGAAGCTGGTGGAGAATATCTCTTTTATCATGTAAGCACGTTTCTCCGGTAGAAATACGTTCGCTAAGTAACTTAGCATGCGGATTTGTGGCGGCTGTTGCTTCGGTCCGCAATAGACGCTGGCGCAGACGTCCGATTGGGCGTAAGTGTCACTTCGATAGACGGAGACGATTGTAGCGTCGAACTATCCGAGGGAGACGTGCTTCGTGCTGATGTTGTCGTTGCTGCGGTTGGTAGCTCAAGCGGCCTGCGGACGGCAGTATCGGTCAATAATAAGTGTCTTTATGACTCGACGCCGGCGTATTGTCGATTGTACAGGTAAAGGATAATCATGTTCAGCGGCACATCGAATGACATCATCGGTTAGTCTATTCGTACCGTCGCAAGTCATGCTCCAAGACCATGATCTCGTCCAGATGTGCATTCGACCTTCAGTACGTGCCTTCCTGTCAGTGAGATATCCATGCTCATCCTCCAGATCAGCCACCCGCTTTTCTGTGGCTAGGACATCGTGCATCTGCACTGGGAAATTGGGTGGTAAGCAATCGGTTGGTTGACGAGTACCTTTCCGTAACCTCTTCTGAAAAGGGAGGTGTAAATGGGTTTATGGTTCACGTGTGGGTGTCTGATTACCCAGGGTCGACTTCCAATGAAAATGAGTGGATCATGCAAGCTGACGAAGCAAACTGGGAAGACCTGATAAGTCATTGTGAGCCAAGGTCAGGTACCATCTGTCGAAGAGAAAGTTGCTCATGACAGTTATTAGACTGCAGAGGCTAGTGCGAGGAGCCACGTTTCGGGCATTTAGACCCGTCAAAATCGTACCCCAGTTAGATAACTGGGTGCATCACGGTGGTCGCGTGATAATGGTTGGACAGGCTGCTCATCCACTGCCGGTATGTTTGACTTAGCGCACGTGCAAATTGTTCATCGATATACCAACGGCCTTCACAGGTTGGTTCGGTGCAATTGACTGCCCTCGGTATTGAAGATGCAGCGTTGTTCGCCAAATTATTCTCGCATCTCACGTCTGAAGATCAAATACCCGCATTCCTACATGCTTTTCAGGACTTGAGGGAAGGCCGTTGCGCGCGTGTCTTAAACTCCGAACGATGCAACTTGAGTTTCCGCATGATGCCAAATGGTCCCGAACAAGAGGAACGGGATAGTGCCATGCGCGAGCGTCGTGCACGAGGCTTAAGCGTGTTTAGTTCCGGCGGAGGAAAGTTGACGGAGCAATGGGATCAAATAAAAGAGCTGTTCGGGTACAACGCCGAAGATGAAGCTGATGACTGGTGGGTCAAGTGGGGTTTACTGAGAGAGCGCGCAAAAGAGCGGTCAATCGAAATGGAAGACAGGTACACGTTCGGCTCCAAGCGGTCAACATCGATAACGATGATGACGAGTGAGTTGACTTGACTGGTGCATACATTATGCTAGGTGTTAGTACTTCAGACCTTCAGAGGTCATGTTTACACGTCCAAGGACGTTCCATTAACTACTTCTAATTCGGTGGTGTCGTCAATCGCATTTATCCTCATTGCCCATTGGTGACCACATGATGTAGTACATCCTATCACTGGGCGTACCATAACTCATGAATCTGCCAACTTCTAAGCTTTACCCTCGGTCAACCTGCAAACGCTTGCCAGCATATTCAAAGGGACATGCTGTCGTTCTCGTAACACCAAAATTCTTACACGAAGAGTATCCTACCTTCTACCTTCGAGTGTAAGCTGATGTATCCACGATTGAGCTCGGGCACGATACAGTGACGGATGACAAAGAGGAATATTTCGAATCTAATGCAAACCGCCGGGTGAGTCGAACTACGTATGTGAGCCGTCAGCAACAATAACGATCCCAGATCCCGAAAACCACAGTGATTAGCATTGGGAAAAAAATCCGCCTCTGCTTTTCTTTCTCACTGAAGTGCTCCTGAGCTTCCTATAAGGTCAGCACTGAAACTCAACGTGCCGGTATTCAAACATCAGCTGCAATCCAATAACACAGCAGTACCCAGTGACTAATAATCAGAGACCTCGTAAATTTCCCCGGACATTCAAGTTGATGAGGAACAAACAAGAAAGGACAGCACCACCTTCAAGGCTGCCCATGACCCGCCTTGACAAGTAAAGAACTGCTCCCCTCTTCGTTCCGACCACGAACGTATATGTACCTGACCACCCATTGAGTTTCGGCTCCGAGTGAGAGTAAATATCTTACCGCACTCCAGAAATTGTAGAAACAATAACAGCTTCTCCGAGAATCCACTGTACGGTAGTTATTGGCTGTACATCGAACCGTGTTATCTGAAGGATCGATAGCATTGGCCGACGACTATGACCGGAAGAAGCGCCGAGGAAGGAGAAGGTAAGCGTCAGGAAAAAGTAAAAGTGAACTCACAGACAAATTCATAAAAAGAAAGAGTAGAACCTTTAGCCATGCGATTATCGAGTGATCGATTCCAAAATCTCATAGGCCTTTCCCTATCCAATAGTTGAATGTGAAGATGGTCTAGGATTTGATGGTACTTGTGCATGAGGCGTGAAGTAGCAAAGATTGCACATGGCACGAGACGCATTTTGCCTTGGGTATTGTCGACCCTTCAGAGTGCGTGGATATCCACTGTAGGGTGAGATTATTGGATTAGAGCAAGAAGAGAGTGGGAAAGGATGTTAACTCGAATGGCATGGTATTGACGGTGATTGTTATCCCATACGTACCACGGTCAATAATGCAAACCAGAAGTCGGCAGATGGGTCGATAGTAGGAAGAGTGGACATGAAGTGGGACGATATTAGCTACTACCTATAAATGTCTACCGGCCCATCAGATTCTTAGCAGCAAGTGATTGGACTGCATTGGGACTGCAAGCGGATTCAATGATTGACTTCCACGGTCAGGGTCGTCGGAGAACCTGGACTGTAAGCTCCACTTCGGTTGCAATTCGATTCACACTTCGTCCTGCTTCCTACTATCGAACTGTACCAAACTGACGTAGAATTCTAATCGAAGCGAACTTTCTTCGAGTTGAGCTCGGTTCGACGGCGACACTATCATCTAATCATCGCATCGCTGCTTTGGTCCCACAGAGATTGAAAATGTTTGTGCTTCACACTGTCGAACTGCACGAACTCACTTCGGAGTTGCGTTGAGTTGAACGGAACACTAACAGCACGTGACCTGGATCGATTTCATGCCAGATACGCCAACCGTCAAGCCTAGGATGATTCTGAAAGGGACTGGGTCAAGAAGTCCCAGCAACTGCGAAAAAAAAAACTGACTGTGAGTATGCCTAGCTATCTATCCCTGGATCTAGGCTTACTAACTGACAATTGACGTTGTATCTTAGAGTAAAGCCTTGAGGTGGACGAGCGTGAAGGCGTATCCCCTCCAGCTGCCGTCTCCCCTCGATCTCGTTGGTTCCGTTAAGTATCCAAAAAAAGGCCTCTCTGGAGCAGAATCGCCCGGCTTCCCTCAAATCCCGAGACGAACGTCTTATCTTCCAGAATTTCTTCAGATACCAGTAGCGTCCGAGCAATTCTTTCAACAATTATTTTTCGCTATCTTGACCGCCCACCCTTCGTAGGGCAGTTCTTAGTGATCCTACTTACTCCCCAGATATTCTCGGATTCGGTGGCTTCCTCTTGCTCGTTCCGACCCCAGCATACGCTACTCTAGAGGTGCATCTGTCGCTTTTTTGATGCCAAGGCCACAATCCTCTTCAATTCCAGATCAATCCGAGCACCAGGTTATTTTCCGTTTCAGACTTGAAGGGTTATGGGGACGACCGTCGGATTCCCCCTGTTGGGTGGGTTGCCTCTTCACACGTATTGTATTCACACGCTCGTACTGTACAGCTGCAACCCTTGTCACTCTCTTGGTTCGGGGCGTAGACATTGCT